>VUQG01021018.1:42311-62311 GCA_015106755.1 Etia nguti | reverse complement strand
GTGACCGAATATATAAATATGACAGACATACATACTATGTAATGCATACTATTTTGTCAGGCTAAAAGAAGTGATGATGATGATGATGGCTCCCCCCTCCTGGCTACTCCATGCTTTCATTCACACACTCTAAAGCTGCATGGCCTGGATATGACTTCCTGGCCCCAGGCTAGGACGCTGTTTGTAGACAGAGAGATTTTGCTTTCAATTCTTCAGCTTTTCTTTTCTTTTTTTGGTTTCATTGTTTTTTCTGTGAGCCAGCCAATCCAAACAGAAACAGAATGCAGGATTTCCAGTGATGACAACAAGCTCAATAACACTGGAGAGGCTGGTAGGAAACTGAGTGGTGGCGGTTACTGTTTGTGAAGCATGTGTTGGAGGAGTTTTGTTATGAGTGTAAGACCTCCACCAAATGCAGAAAGTCATCTTCTGATTTGAGTGGCATGACCCGTTTTCCACCATCAGCACAAATATTGCTGAAACAGCGACTTCTGCGAATAAAGGGTTTTCCAGTGAAAACATTTTTTCTGTTAATGTGCCACCACATGAGATATTCTGCACTTCTGAATTAGTTCTCACTGGCATCAAATCAAGCAGACCAGCAAGAGGAGAAAAAGATCTCTTCTCTAAAACACTGCCAGCCGGGTGCTCTTGAGCAAGGCACTGAACTGAAGTTCCAGACTTTCCCACAGTAAAGATAGACTGTTACAGCATCTTTATTGTCTATAAATAAATAAATGAATACTGGGCTGCTGCAGTAGGTGACCAAAATACATTGCTGTGTCTAGAAAGAAAGACCAAGAGTACTGGCTGGAACATGTATACCACAGCAGGACAGATTTCCAGATTTCCAGCTCTGACTGGCGGGGAATTTTCTCCCTTGATCCCCTCCAAAATCCGTCATTAAAACATCTTTAAAAGCGATTAATATCCACTTTCCATCTTGTGTGAAAGAACTGAAAAGGGCATCAACAGCAGTCCATCGGCCTGTTTACTGAGATCAGAACTGGAACCAAAACTCTAAAAACCACATAACGATGTAACAAAGATTTCATTCCGTTTCTAGAACATGTCTCATTATTGTCATACTACAAATTCTCTGACTCTTCCACAGCTCCCATAAACAGACAGCTGATCTAAAACTGAAGCCTGCAAACCACAGGTGGTCTATTAAAGACGTTAACCCTCTTCCAGCCTTGGATTTCCACTGTGTGAAAATGTCACTAAGCAATGGCAATTAAGTCAAAGCCTTGACTTCCACATCAAACAGCATGCCTGAAAGAAAAAACAAAAAGAAGCCCTCTGTGGCTCTACAAACGAGCAGCGGGAAGGTTTTGCTGACTCAGGAGTGATGGTTCCACTGTGACGCATGGATGAGCAAACCGTGCCGACATTGGAAGAGCGATCAGAGGGAAACCTTACCTGCCATCTCATCACAAAAATCAACATCTGGATAAGCCAGACTGCACTTGGAAACAAGGGCTCTGGACACATGCAGGTAAACTGAGCTCTTCTGGGACTATTTCCAGAGGTATGTTTGGAGGGGGGGGGGAAATGAGCAGCATTTGATGAAAAGAACAGCTTGTCAGCTGTTAAGCACGGAGGTAGAAACATTTTTTGGGTTGGACAGCAGCCACTGGCACATAAAACAATGCACAGAGAGTGGGGAGAATGGATTCCCCTAAATACCATTTCGGAAATACTCAGTATTGCTGCTTTCATCTGCTTTTATTCCAAAGCAGGAATACCACCATCTCCTGTGCTGGCAGCCACTGCCCAAGATCGCAGAGCTGAACTGTGGGATGACAGACTCAGTGAGCGCCCATGATAACAATCAATTATTTTTCAGAAGATATTATGCAAAATAGGTGTTCACAGAGGGTATATGTATAATCACATCACATGCGCACATTCCAATCTCCACTACAAATCACGGGCAGTTCTGTGTCAAGCACGGTATACAGTTTCACATTTAAAAAAAAAAAAGAGCGATTAAAAACCAATTAAACCACTCTGAAACAAGTGGTGCGCATGTTGCAGATGTTCTTAGTTCTGATCATCTTTTGGAACGCTTCTGAATAAACACTGAAGCTCTTAATCAGCAAAGGGCCTGAGGTGGACAATATACAGTACATCTATTATTATCTACTTTAAAAATCACATATGCTATTATAAAATCACAACTTCTTACAATTAAGAAAAGTGTTTTGGGGCTGGATCTCATTGCAGTGCTGCTAAATTCTTGGCAACATGACTTGCAGTGTTCTTTATTTCACATATTTGACACACATATTTGTATAAATGACAAAATCTCTGCCAGCCACTAAATGTCAGCTGGCATTATACTGCATATCCTGGCTAAACCCCGGACCCATCTGCACAGCGTTAGTTATAACGTCTACAGCAATCAAGACTGATATCCATCAAATTTATACACACTGGGGCTCCAGCTCGATCCTCCACTCACATGTTAAAAGCCCAGGAACTGAGCTGAGGGCAGAAGTTGGGTTGCACTCAAAACAATATGAATCAGCCTAGTATCTGCTTCCACATTTCTCAGGTCTGCTTTGTGTCAGTGTAGACATCTCACTGCAGGGAATCCTATCCTGATGACGTATTTGTGCACAGCACAGCTGCAGGGTTAGCCGCAGGCCTGCTCTGCATTAGCTACACACAGACTGTATGACATCCTAGTTACACTTCCTCTACCCACTGTGTGATGCATGGGTACTTTTACGCCAAATTCCACACTTTCTAGAGACTGTTATTTCAGTTTGAAGCCGTCATCCATACTATAAATCCACACCAAAGCCAGGGATTGTTCCCGCTGCAAGTACAAGGCACCCTGACAACACTGTAAAGCGAGCCGTTTTCGGCCTCGTTTCTTTCCCCTGTAAGCAACGGGTCGGCCGCAAATGTTGAATAACCTTTAAACTTGTCTCACCTGGATCCCCAGTTATGTGGCGGATGTGCCCTCAAACTAAAAGGGTGGCTCATTTTTCTGAAAAACCTGGCAAAAGCGTCGATCCTCAAAACTGTTTCTCGACAGCCATTTTGAGCCAAACCACCCGCTTGATCCGGCGAGGGGTGAGGAATGTGAGCGACTTATTAAGCGCTTACGTTTCTCGACGTTTCCACGCTTGAACTATATTTGAAAAGTTAAACAAAAAACAATTATTCCACTCTGCAACTGGCACTGTCTGTTTGAGTGAAAAGGGAAGAGCATAATACAGTCGCTCATTTCTTTTGACACCCCGTTTAGGCATAAATAGTACGGCCCGTAAAATTCCGGGGACCTACTTTCCTCTGTTCTGTCAGAGCAGCCAATGAGCGGCCGTGTAATAACCTGTAGCAGCGCAGCACAGCACTGAAGCTGTCAGACAGCTCAAACACATCAAAAGTATAAGAGCGGGCTGGTTGGGGTCACTGCAGGACACGGTAACAGAGGCGTAACGGTGTTACAAAACTATCGATGAAAGCATTTAACCACGTACTGTATGTGTGCAGTATGCAACAGGGCATTTTATTAAGGCTGCAGTGACACAAGGGACCCCATTCCTTTGGAGGGGCCTCAGTCTTGCCTTGTAGGAATGCCCTGTGTGTGCATATACCTTCTTACACATATTTTTGTTTAACTGAGTTTTTACTTATTAGTATTAGTAGTATCTAAAGGTAGCATCTAAAAACAACTATAATTCTGCATCAGAGTAAAAATTGTGATGTCTCTAACACTGATTATAAATAATCATTTACTGTTTTATTTTAGTTTTATTTTGAAAGTGCTTCATTTAATTCTGTTTCCTACAGATTTTCTGCTGCATCTGGATGTCTGTTCAGTCAGTTAAATTCCATATGTAATGCAGTTCAAAAGCCTTGAGTCACACCTGTATGTTTTCTTCATATTTTACCAGGAAAGCAGTAAATAGGTGGAGTGATTTTTTTGAAACTGCACAAATTTAAATGGTAACACAAAACAAAGAGCAAAAACGGTTTGTACAATTCTAGCAAGCTTGAAAGTGGATACTTGGTTTGACCACCTCTATTATTTTGTCAACACAGCCAGTTCATCTGTTTATTCCTTACATGACTGTCTTTTTTATTTGGATGACTGTCTTTGTATTTCGGAATGTTTCACATAGACTGTATATAAAAGATGGCTGCACAGTTGTGGTCAGACGTTTATATACACTCATCATCTGTGCCAATGTCATGATAATTTTACACTTTTAATGATTGCTTTAAACTGTACTTTTTCCAGTGTGGAATGATTGTACAGCATACATGTTTAATGACTTTTATAAACAGAAATTGGGTTCACCAATTTGAATTTATTTTTGATTTTCTCTAATATATATATTTTAATAAGTGGTGCGGAAGGTTATACAATATCTTTTAACTTAACAAGTCCTATTAACTTCTTTTTGTGATCATAAATGACTATAACTGGTAGTTTCACTTACACAGCACAAAAAACGTATTAGTCACTCATCGGAATGACTAATACTCAGAACAATGGGGAAGTCCAAGGAACTCAAGGAGGGTGTCTTGGGGCTATTTCTAAACAAATGCAAATTCCCAGGTCCTTGGTTTAAACAATTGTAACTAAGTTATTCATATGTAAACCGGGTAATGTGTTAGGAACGAAAGGATCCCACACCGTTTGATGGAAATGACACCCTGAAAATGAAAGTAAAAAAATTATGCAGCAAAGCTAGTCTATTTAGCTGAAATTTCATTGGAGCAACTCAAAAATGGTACTCAGTAGTTTGTATGACCCCTACATGCTAGTATTCCTGCGCCTAATAAGATGATGGATGGTGTCCTGGGGGATCTCCTCCTAGATCTGGATCAGGGTCTCACCGAGCTCCTGGACAGTCTGAGGTTCAACCTGATGGCGTCGGATAGACCACAACATAATGCCCCACAGATGTTCTGTTGGATTTAGGTCAGGCGAGCGTGGGGGCCAGTCAATGGTGTCAATTCCTTTATCCTCCAGGAACTGCCTGCATACTCTCACCAGATGAGGCTGGGCATTGTCGCGCACCAGGAGAAACCCAGGACTACCTGCACCAGCGCAGGGTCTGACAATGGGTCCAAGAATCTCATCCTGAGGCTTAATGGCATTCAGGGTGCCATTGCCTAGCCTGTAGAGGTCTGCATGTCCCTCCCCAGACCATTCCTGACCCACCACCAATCTGGTCATGCTGCACGATGTCAGGGCAGCATAATGTTCTCTACAGCTTCTCCAGACCCTTTCACATCTGTTACATGTGCTCAGGGTAAACCTGCTCTCATCTGTGAAAAGCACAGGACGTCAGTGGTGGAGCTGCCAATTCTGGTATTCTATGGCAAATGCCAGTTGGGCTCCATGGTGCCAGGGAGTGAGGACAGGGCCCACTAGAGGACGTTGGGTCTCAGGTCACCCTCATGAAGTCTGTTTCTAATTATTTGGTCAGAGTCATTCACACCAGTGTCCTGCTGAAGGTCATTTTGTAGCTCTGGCAGTGCTCATCATGTTCCTCTTTATACAATTGAGCAGACACTGGTCCTGCTGATGGGTTAATGACCTTCTCCAGCTCAATAAATAACTGTCTGTCTCCTGGAATCTCCTCCATGCTCATGAGAGTGTGCAAATCTCATGGCAATGGCACGTATTGATCTACCATCCTGGTTGAGTTGGACTACCTGTGTAACCTCTGTAGGGTCCAGGTTTCCCTCATGCTACCAGTAGCAACACTGACGCTAGCTGAGTGTAAAACTAGTGAAAAAACAGTCATAAAGAGTGGCCTCCACCTTAAAACCCCTCCTGTTTTGGGGTAATCTCATTGTTGCTTCTCTAATGCAACTGTTGTTAAATTCATTATAACACCAAAGCAGCTGAAACTGATCAAAAACCCTCTCTGCTACTTAACTGACCACATCAATATCCCACAAGTTTAACTGACCTTATGCTGTCCTCTGATTAAAACGTCTTCCTTTAATTATTATTATTATTTAAATAGTGTAGATAGACTGAGTTCTTAGTGTAGTGTTCTCTATATAAATGTATTTGATCCTTCAATAATAGAGGACAGGATAACAAGTACACTCAGTGCAGTTAGAGTCTTAATGATAGCAATATTTCTGCATTATCTAGTTTGTGTTTGTTGATGCTTCGGGCTCCTTTAAGAATTCTAATGAAGTCCATATTAATTGCTGCATTATATTACTGGATGAGTCAGTTATGACACTTGTGCATAACCAAAAACATACACATTCAGACATACATGTAAATTGATGCACACACCGATACACACACACACACACACACACACACACACACACACACTGCCTTTCTGCTGGTGTTTCACACTGCATTCTTGGTGCAATGAAGCATGGTGTTGTTAGTTTTGCAATTTGAGTCACCTGGGGCTACACATGTCCCGTTCTGTTAACCGCTGTCATAGGCCGCAGTGTATAGTCTGTGGCAGGTGGCGATGCTGTCTGCTTGTGCATGCTTGTGTGTGTGGATGACAGACAGAAAAAGAAGCATTCGGTTACATGCTACTTCAGATTTCTCCATCTTTTTTTCTTTCTTTTTTTTGTCTCTGTTCTTCTCCTGCAAACACATGCATACTCAGACACACACAGCTTTGAGAACAAAGACATGTAATCAGGAACTTCAGTACAGGTGTTGTCACTGCTGCTTTTTCTGAAAGCCTCTGTTTCATGCTGATAGTGCTCGGCGAGTGATATCAATATTTCTCATCTCCCAAAACAGGATATGAAAGAGAGCTGCCTTTTTCGATGAAACACAGAGGTACCAATCTCAAGCATTTGTGTCTCATAACTGTAACGCTTGATGAAATCATCAGGTATCACTGTGAAACGTATGATTAAACATCCAAAATGACATTCTGTGGCTGCATCTTCCCCTCTGGGCTGTGCATAGGAGCTGCTGAAGCTTTTATTTCTAACAACACATAGAGGTCTTAACTATGGAAAAAAGTAGTTGTGGCATCCCTACTTTGTGATCAATACAAGGATCTTTAGCTCAGGGCCAAATAGAATTAAGAATTGCTTTAGGATAATGACAGTATCGACCAGCGCTCAGCAAAGCGTTTCAAGTCATGGCAGGTTAATTCCCTTCTATGAAGGTGTATGGGGAGCCAGTCAGAGGCAGGTTTGGTGGTCAAAGTAATCCTCTCTAGCGTGGTGCTGCTGCTATAGCTCTATGCGCAGCCACTACCCCCGCTAAAAACCACTGCAAAATGATTTATGACATATTCTTTGGAAGCTGAGACCTTTCAGAACCTCTGTGCCATCACAAAAGTGAAGAAATTCTGGCAAACTCTGACATAGACCGCACTAGTAAAATTTAACCACTGCAAGGTTATGGAATAATTTATCCTCTTCTTTGGCATGCGCGCACATACCTGCAAAACCAAAAGTCCTGAGGCGACTCATGGATGACATGTCATGAATTACAGGTCAGTGTGAGTTATAGCCGGATCCGCCTACAAAGCATTAAGGCTGACATTGTAATATAACATAATAACACAATTGCAGATGAGAAAAAATGGTTCGGCAACATTTGTAGGAAAGAATGAGCTCTTTACGCGAGCTTAAAGAACCGAGGACAAGAACTCAAACTAAGAAAAAAGAGCAGTATAAGGCCTCCCTCTCCTTTTCCAGCTGATATATTTTTCAGCAAGGTACTCTGACTGAGCATTCCTTGTTGCATATTCCCTCTATGAATAAAAGTATTTTACCTTGCTCATTATGTGAGACGTTGAGGTGTTTTGATGTTTGGAGATGAAAATGCTTTGAGATGAAATATTCATTTTTTTAGTTGGCTTAATTATGTATGTGTCCACTGTCAAGTTGGAAACTGCTGCTCCTGTGAGGAATGTTTCAAGCGTACCTTTTTGCCATTGGCACAGAATACATTACCTCCTTATTACAGGGACTGCCTGGCATACACTCATATGCAACCTTATGGAAATATTAAATGAAGAGGCTGCACACCTCAATGGACACACTGAATAAGCATGAGCGTCTCTCGGTCATGACTCATAATGTGAAGATTGGGCTGATTGTTGCTTTTGGCTCACCTATTGCGTCATCCATTGTTTTACCAAGGCTTACAGTGAAAGAGTAAACCTGAGCTCCTTGGTCCTTTATTTCAATTAACCATTTCGGTTCAATAAATAATGAGTTCTGTGTTTTAACTCATAAACCAGTGGTGCTGGTCATGCCTTAGGTGCAATATGGCTGTATTGAAGTCACATCCAATTGCGTGTGGCCAACCTAGGGGGAATTTCCCAAGAAGCCACATCAAAAGGAGCAGGCCAGCTTTTGAGGAAATGCTCAAAATGGAAAGTAGATGAGAAGATCAATACCACACTTAGGTCTGTACAGTAAATGTGAAGCTATATTTAGTAGCCTCTTAGCTTTGCACAAACATTTGAAAAAGGCGAAACCATCTAAAGCCATAACCTGTACAAAAATCAGAATGTACAGTTGGCAGAGTTTATGAGACAAGACTTCAGTTATTGAAATACAGATGTGCTGATGGGCAGATTTTGTTTCTCTGGAGATAGCATAGCTGTTTTCCTGTAATGTTATGCTAAACCCCATGCTAGTGCTAAACCCTAGCTTATGTTAGCTGCACTATCACGGAGTTTAGCTATTGAAGGCACATTATAACAGAGATTACTATTTTCAGCTCTTCATTTTTGTTCTGGGACTCATTCAGAGTAGTTTTGCATGAGCTGTTGTTAAAAAAAAGTATATATCTTAAGTTGACCCTTTCGCAGCCTCCTAACCCTAGAATGCTAATGTCACGGGATTTTCACCCACGCAGTTGTAGTCACAAACTCATTCCTAGTTCCATCTTTTTTATTAGAAACTTTTTCATTAACAGTATTTCTTAATGTTTCACTAATTTTGGAACCTTTTTATATTATTTTCCTTTTATTCAGGGGTCTGTTGGTGATGCTGACTGTCATCGATGAAGCTATGCCCATCTCTCCAAGTCCTCTCCACCTTCATCCAGAGTCTGCTGTGATCAAGTGGACTCTGAAACAAAAATATGTACTTTTACTTGCTGTTATAATTCACTGGTTGGCCGTGAAGCTACTAATTGATATAGTACCTTTTACACAGTGGCAAGTTATACCTAATTTACAGGCCTCCTCTATCTGGCAGCTCTGTATTCAACATTCTTTATCCAGTATGTCCAAACCATTTCAGGCTTGCCTCTCCAACTTTGTCTCCAAACTGCTCAACCTGATCTTCTGATATGCTCACTTCTTCCATCAACTCCATCCTGAATTCTTTGCAACATTCTTCTTTCTTTGACTTCCACCATTTAATCCTGGCCTCTGCCTTCACTTGCTTCTCCATAATCTTGATTTCCAAAGCCAGACTAGAGACTAACATCTAATGCTAGCTAGCTACATTCTCCCTTAACACCACAGATACTCTTCCTCTAAGATGACCGCTATTCCATCTACGTACACCATGATAGAATAGTCTGAATCTACCTCAGATGCTCCTGGTCTCACCTCCCTTCCACATGGTCACCTACACACACAACAGATCTACCTTCCTTCTCTCCAACATATCAGCCAGATCTCTCCATTTACCAGTCACAGTCCCTCCATTTAATGTCCCTAATTTCGCCTCCACATTCCCTCCTTTCCTTCTCTTTCACTATCTCCTCACTCCTTCCCTGTCTCCTGTTCCCTTGTCTTCAACCAAAGTAGCACAGTTTCCACCATCACCCTGTTGGCCAAGCTCCAGCACTGTTGTTAACCCAGGCCCGACTGCTCCTCTGTGGAAATCTCTCTCTTTATGATCCACATGCATGATTTTATGCCAAATGCACCTCCTGACGCAACCCTTCCCATTCATGCAGGCTTGGGACCAAAACTGGGAGTAGACAGCCTTGGCCCCCCCATGGCTGGTTTGTGGGTGTCCTTGCATTTGTGGCTATTTAAAGTTTCCAACAGCCTAACTTCTGCCTGGCTTTGTTGCTCCTCTCCCTTCCAAAGCACTGAAGTCAAGACTCTTTGGCTCCTTTCAAAGCTGTAAACCATGAAAATGAAACACTAGTCTATCTGACTTTCAGTTTTGTCCAGATGTCGCTTTGAGTACAGATGTGTAATGTTCTCCACGTGTTTCTAATATGGAGTTTCGCTCCACACTTGGCTTACACCTTTGGGGTGAATACTCAAGAGGTGATTGGGGTGAAGAGATTGGTTCAACTGCATGAATCTACTGTATATAAATCAGCACACTTGTCAGTACACCTTAAAGGACCAGTAGGCTAAATTAGCGATTTGGTAGTAAGTTCTACACGTGGTATCGTCATATAATCTTCCCCAGCAAAAAACACACAGTTTATTTAGGCCAACAACATGAGCATTACACTATATTCTATACAGTATACTGTCCTTTCAAGTACTGCCAGCAAAGGCTTAGAATAAATCAGTGTTTAACCAAATCTTGCAATGTGTCATTGATAATTTCCATAACTACAAGAATCCCACTGTATGTCTTAAAACCTTTCCTCATCAAAACAGCACCCACTGCTGAGTGAGTTTCCTCGTCCTCAATACCCCATTACGACACGAAACGCGCTCTATCTCTGTACATGTTTATTTCCAAAGCCTCGCTGGTTGTTATGTTATTATTACAGTCATTTCCTGTGCTGGAATTTCATTTTGGGGCTCCCCTTTTGCTCTTAAAACTTACTAGCAGCCTGTCACCCTTTCAGCACCTCTGGCTGGCTCTTGTAAAGGTGTGGGTGGCCATGCTTGGACCCTGAAGTGGTCGCACGGACGCTGAGCTGTGAAATTACATTAAGCCGCCAGGCTAAGGCCCATGGCAATCCTCCCTTAATGAAAACTGTTTCGCAGCGCAGGCTGCTCGGAGCACCGGAGACAATCTGTTTGACAAGCGGGGTTTAATATGGAGAGGTTGAGTAAAGGGACACCATAGTAATTGCTGGCATTTTGGATGTTCATTTATAGTGCTCCGCCGCTATTCATGTGCAGAGAAAAATGTTCTGATGTTCTGTGAGTGTGTGTGGGAAAGGAGTAGGTGTGTGGTATTCATATTCATCCAGTGAAAACATCAGTGGCCTATCACAGATTGAAACATAAGCACATACACAAACATAAACCACCCACGCGCTATTTACTCATAGAGCCTCACCATTGTACCTGTAACTGCATACTCTCAGATGTGTTTCCTTGTAATGGAACTGTGACATATAGATTCATATCATCAGTTGGGGGAATGACGTGTAGAAGTGGGTATTAAAAGGTCACACAATCAGCGAAAAGTACACCGTTATATTATGGGAGCCACCGTATTTAATTTTAGTAACATGGAGAGGAAAATCAGGAGAAAATTTTCTAAATAAAAACATCTGCTAAAAGAGATGTTCTCCTTTTTGCTAACAGAAGTGGTTGAAATGAAAAGCCTCTGACATGACATACAATATGCACCTAATTTTAAACTACAAAAGCATGCAGAGTGGGGCAGCATTACTCAGATGGACTTGTTTAGTGTGTAGATTACCAAAAAGATAAAGGTAAGCAAACTTCAGGGACAGCAGTGCGAAGGAGAAGAGACTCGGAGCCAAATGACTTATTTGCAGCTTTCACTTCAACTCAGACTTTGAGAGGACAGTAAACTATGTTTAATGATAAGAGTTATCCTATTAGTTTTTACATTTTACAGCTGTTTTGTTTTTGTTTTTTCACAGCGGGACATCCCCCCAAAACAACTGCAGAGTCATAATCATAGTCAATAATCAATTGTCATGATCATTTTAAACAATGTATCATACACCAATCAAGCGTAACATTATGAGTACTGACAGATGAAGTCAGTAACACTGATTTTCTCTTTATCATGGCACCTGTTAGTGGGTGGGATTGGTTAGGTAGCATTTTGTCGTCAGAATGAGAAGCAGGAAAAATAGACAAGCATAAGGATTTGAGCGAGTTTGACACAGGCCAAATTGTGATGGTTAGATGACTGGATCAGAGCATCTCCGAAACTGCATCTTTGTGGGGTGTTAGAATAAAGGTGTTAGAATAAACTGAGCAGTTTGTTGTGTATGGGGCTGGAAAGCTGCAAACCAGTCAGGGTCACCATGATGACCCCTGTCAACCGCTGAAAGCACTAGCAGCGGGTACGTCAGCATCAGATCTGGACCACGGAGCAGTTCTGATGAATCGCATTTTCTTTTACATCACCTGGATGGTGTGAAAGGATGCACTATGGGAAGATAACCAGCCAGCGGCGGCAGTTTCATGCTTTGGACAATGTTTCCCTGGGAAGCCCTGGGTCCTGCCATCCATGTGGATGTTATTTTGACACCTACCTAAGCATTGTTGCAGACCATGTACACCCTTTCATGGAAACAGTACTCCCTGATGGCTGTGGTCTGTTTCAGCAGGATACTTCACCCTGACACAAATCAAAAATGGTTCGTTAATAGTTTGAGGAGCACAAAAGAATGAGTTTGAGGTGTTGGCTTGGCCCTCGAATTCACCAGATAAATAGGTGTTCATATTGTTACGCCAGATTAATGCAGGTCTGCAAAGCGTCGTGGGGCACCTGTGGTTCATTTTGGAGGTGCAAATATAGAGAGACTGAATAGAAAGAAGTTCCAGTGTAATAAAATTCCATAATGTCTCCAGCTTTCAGTTACCTCTACTCTAAGAGACATGTTCTGAAAGCTTGGCCGCATAAAATAGAAATTACCACCAGTGATAGATCCAAGTAGACATGAATGGAAAAAATTAGAAAAACTGGCAAACCGAATTTATCTTTGCCGTATCACCCAGTTAATAACATCTTCTTGTCACTGCAGTGCACCTCATTTCACATTTGTTCTTTCACCACAGACTGGCTTTGAACTGTGAGAGAAGATGCCTTCAAAAAATAACACCTTGATGGACCAAGTTTGACGTCTTCCCAGAGAACTCAAACGCCGTTCCAGCCGCAAGGACAAATGAACAGTAAAATGCAACGGGAGTTCCAATAAATACAGTATAAATTTAAACTGGGCTTTCCACAGTGTGGCTGTCTCCTCTTGACAGTCACAGGAGGAGGGGGAAGACTGCAGCAAGCCTGTCTGGAGCAAGGAGGTGTGCGTTCATGTGTGTGCATGTGCACGTGCGGGGATAAGTTCACACACACGTCTTCCTAGCCAAAACAAGTATATTTCTTGGCTTGGTGTCTAGACAGGCAGCGTTACTTTTACCCACGGGTCAGAAGCTCTCTGCCCCGTGGCCACCCACCCCTGTGGAATCATGGGAGCAGAGGGAGTTTGTGTCTGTGAGGGGTCTTAACTCCTGCTGCATGCTAATCCTGTGTGAGTTACTATCTAGTGGTGATACTTGAGAAAGAAAGAAAATACAATAAAGGGACTTTTGATTGCTAACACTTCCCTCCAGTTCTGTCTCAGGTAAAAAGGTGCACGTATTACTTTAACGAGAAACAAAAACCTGCTTATTAGCCATGATGAGAACTACTCGACCTCTGGTGTATGATGTTATTTGTGGCTCTGAAGGAGAGTTGAGATGTGTCTCACATGAACTCTGGAGAGTATCAGGAGTTGTCTGCTCTCACATGTAGCAGTCAACGGGAGAAGACTTCCAAACGCTGGAAATATATGTGCTATTCACACACGGATGGAATCGGACAATACGCAGACTTTGTATGGCATCAAGGGTCAGGACAATTTTTAGCAGAGGGAGGAACACAAAGAAATGGAAATAAAGTAGCTGCGACCAGAGGGGTGTACTATAATGGGTGAGTGAGCTACATTGTGCTTAACGTCAGACCTAGCACTCTCTTTTAGCCTGCCTAATATCCTAATATTAGTCAATATGCCTGATAACCACGTTTGGATTCTAATTCTAAGGTTCTAATTCTTTTTTATTTAGAATATCCTGTAGGCACATGCAACTTTTGATGCCTTATTTACTAATAACACTGAATAAAGCTCAGCTGTAAATTCACATGGTCACTGGAGTTTGGCAATGCCATATCTAGAGATACAGTGGTTCAGGAACGGTCCAATAGAGCATTTGTTGGATGTGCTGGACTAACGAGTCCAATCCATGGAGGCCCCACCTCACAACTTACAGGACTTTAAGGATCTGTTGCTAAAGTCTTGGTGCAGATACCACAGCACTACTGCCTTGATAGATCAGGGCTGTTTTGGCAGAAAGAAGGGTGATCAACAGTGTCATTAAATAAAAATGAAACTGACCAACACAGGAGAATACATAGACCCATCACTGGAGGACCGAGCAGTGAGTGTGAGAATATGAGGATACATAAGAGGAAAAGGTGTTTGGCACATGACATTTATATATGGCCTGTAGTTATACCAAACTACAGGCTGACAAGCTGCTTCCCAGTCTGCTGAGGTCTGGCAGAAAATGAATATTTCAGTGTGATAATGATCCAAACCAACACTGCCAAAATCACACAAGGGTTTTTTTTTTTAGAGATGATGAAAACTAGGACCAAGTCTCTTGGCTTAAATCCAAAAAGAAAACCTTCAGGGTAGCAGAGTCGAGCAACACAACCCCTACAGCAAAGAACAGCAGAGAAATGGCTTTCTAAAGATGGAGTCTGACATCAGAAATAAAGGTGACACACAACTCATATGACATTTAGGTGACATTGCACTGCAGTGTACTGACATTTATTTTACACAGATTAAAAAGCCTTTTGTTGTCTGTCAGAGCTGCTTTTAGTCACTATATACACTAGTGTGTTTAATCTTTATCAGTTCACCACTATTTACTACCTGCTATTTACAGTTGTAGTTTGTAGTTTTGTTGCAGTAGATGAATGCATTTAGAGTTTGGCATCTAGGCTCCAAGCTCATCATTCACCCTGCAGGTGGATGCTGGGTTGGTGGATATTCTGCAGCTTACAGCCCCTTAAAGAGGTGCGTTTGGTGTATGCTGTGATGAGAGTTTGGCATGTGTTATTTTAAAAAATCCTCTTTATCACAGTACATTTTCAGACTGGAGCTGTACATCAGTATTCACAGGGTAAGCACTTGTGACAGTAGAAAGTAGGTGGAGGAAATGTAATCAGATTCTTTGGGGGGTCTGACAGCTGTTTTGGCTCCGTCCTCCTCACCTTTCTCTCAACTCAAACATCTGAGGCGTGGCTCACTCCAGCAAGCATGTCAGCTACTTCCTGTCTTGAGGGGGGAACAAAATAAAAATTACAAAAAATCCACGGAAGGAGACGGAAGTGAGCTGAGAATACTGTGCCCGAGATTGACATCTAGCCCTCAAAACATTGCATTGTTGTCTCTGAAAGCCTGACAGCTTGCATTGAGCTGCCGCTGGATACTTCAGCCCATATTTGTTTTAGGAGTTTCCCCACGGGGGCTGACTTGACCTCAGAAAAGAGACATGAGAAAATTCTCAGGCTCTGTTGATTCACGACGAGCCAGATTGTTAAAAGCAGCAGCTTTTATAAATCAACAAACTCTGCTCACTCGTGCAGTGCTTACTTACGAGGATGTGTGGCACTGAAATGGATCTTTTCTCATCTCCACAGTATCGCTTGCACTGAAGGCTCAACCTCAGGACTTTTAAACTGTGTGTATATGTGTGTGCGTCTATCAGCGCTGGCTGTAGCTGAGGAGAATGGCTGTGATAGTGTTTTGTTGGGTGGGTGGGTGTGGGGGGTGGGGGGGCTGTCTGAAAAGGGGGAGGGGGGGACCTCACATTTAGGCTGGCATCTCTTGGGAGAGATTAAGCAGTTTAGTCTCTGCTGCGTCTCTCTCTCGATCACTGCCTCCAGCCTGTCCCCTGTATTCGGAGTGAGGCAGGCTGCGCATTTTCTGTCATCCTTTTTGTTTTGTTTTTGTTTTGTTGCAGTTTCTGTTCCTCTCTTTCGCTCTCATTTCCTCTGCTCCATCTCTCTCTTGTTCTCCTTCCCTCTATTCTGCCTGCTCGTGACACTCTTTCGCTTTCCTCCGGACTCTTTCTCTATTTTATAACCTCTCCCCCTCCCCTTTTATGTTTTTCACCCTTCCGACCTCTGGACATCCAGCTGATTCTCTTAGCTGACAGCCCAGATGGCACACACACACACACAAACCCACCCCCAAAACACAAACTGAACACCGTCAGCCCCTCACTCACTGATAGGCTGCTTTAGCTGGGCCATCCTGCCGAGCTGATCCCCCTTGTCCTGTGTGGAGCACTGTGGAGCTCAACCACTACTCACATTAATCTCCTAAACGATCCTGGACCTAAGAGGATCAATACTCATTTTCAGGGAGCAGCATGATCCCTTAATGTAGTGGAGGATGGCTGCTTATCCCTCTCGCCCCCCCTCATTCACCCCCTCCCTTCCTCTGTTTTAATTCCCCATTGGATGAGCAAGAGTCAGCCTTTCATTTCATTTCATGGGCCACTTTATTTAAGGCAAGATCGTGCTTTTATTGCTGTTGTCATTTCTCAGGTGACTGCCACCTGTATGTCCTGGTCGTAGAGGGGGGATAAAAACGGCCTCTGTCTTCATTAGGGTTTCACTCTGAGGTGCTTGTTTTGATGACATTCGATCTGTGTCTTGTAATAGACTGTCTTCCCCCCCGACATTCATCCCAATCACGGTGGGGTCACACAGGGTGCCTACATATAACTGACAGCGTGCACTTCCCATTTGCGTAAATTCGCTGCAGTGCAAACTTTGCAGAGGTTTGCAAGAGCAAATAAATCACTCTGGTTTTACTCCACTTACTATGAAACACATCAGAGGCGTCTTCGGTCTATTTCGTATTAGCGGTCCTCGTGTAATTGTTATTCTTTGTTTTCCACAGACGTTGAGAAAAAGAAAAAAAATGACTTCATGCTATAATAGCGGCGTGATCCAAGGAAAATGGGAAAGATCTGACTTTCCACTGGATAACAAGCATCCTATTTTTCCAGACTCCGTGTGCAGCGCCGACCGCACGCTTAGCTTAGTGTCTCATCATTGATCTTTGCTGATGCAGACTGTTTCTGGGGCCTTTTTCATCAGGAGGGGTAGTCACAGTGCAATGAAAGGCAGGCTGCCTATTGGTGGAAGAGGCCACCTAGAGCAACTTTGTAGGTGTTGTTTATGCTAAAGCTATTACTCTGCGTCTGGGCAGCCTGCCCTGAGAGCTGGACCGCTCTGCTGCTACTGAATTATTCACCTCAGAGGTCTGCCATCCCATGTATACAAGCTGTCACATGTAGCTGAGTGATAAGCTGATTGTCCTGCAATGTGGGGTTTGTTACTCTGTGTGTGTAAATACTGTACGGGCAGATTTATATGCTGAAATGTTGTGTGTGGTTAAATGATGAAATCTGCAAAGTCTAATCCCAATATATCTCTGAGACTTCTGCTTGCTTCTTAAAGCACTAACAGCTCTAAATCATTGCATCCTCCTTAAAACAGTCTGCCTTGACAATGCGGGATACCCCAAAATGAGGCAAAACCGGGGTTATGCAGTCAGTATGGGCCGAAAGATGATAACATCTCACTTACAAGAAGTCCAGGCGTGAGAAGCCACTTACAGCTCACTTTGATCTTGAGTGGGCCTGACCACTAAATTTATTGCTGAAAGATGTGGATTTTTTTTTTAAAAATGCCTTCTTCTTTTTGCTGTTAACAAGTTTATGTACATTCTGCAATTATTCATGTTTTATAAAACATCCATCTAAAACTTGAAAACTTACTAGGAGTAACCCTTGAAGCTGTTTTCTGAACTGTCATATTTCAGGGCTGCTGAAGTGTCACAGCTCATCATTAAGGGTGCAGGGGAGGTCGTCAAATGTCGTCTTTATGGGGAAAAGAGTTGAGAAAAGCACTAGGAATACTGTTAAACTGATGATTAGGATATCCAACTCTGATGATATCTCTCTCAAGATGTGATCCATTCTCTCTCTGGTGAAAAATCAAGTAAAAAAAAGGTATGCCATCTTATTTTTGCAATTTTTACTTTGCAAAGCTGTTGGCTTGTTCTGGCCCCTGGGCCCTACATTTGACACTTCTGCCTTATGGTCATCTGCTTCAAGAATGGCCACGACTCTAACACACTGCTGCAAGTCATGGGACCTCGAGCATCATATAAACTTCATCTTTCCCCATCACTACAAGCATCCAGAGGAATTCACCTCAAACATGTGATCCTGGATATTTCTCTTCTGGATATTTCTCTGTGGTTAGCTCTGTGTGTGTGTGTGTGTGTGTGCGTGTGTGTGTGTGAAGGTTTTAGGTCTGATTGGATACAGTCTGAACCTGCTGATTGTGCTGGCATGTCTACGTCCTCTTCATCACCGCCGCAGAGGGTTCAGCTCAGGAGAACAGCAGGGTCTTTCTTTAGGTGGAGGATTGAATCAGTGATGACAGTCTCATGACTGCTTCCTCTCTCTGACACACAAACACACACAAGCCCTTTCTGCTGTTTTTTGCAACCCTACTGTGCTCACACACACAGGAAAACATACATTCAAACAGAACATGTCAGGCTTGGGTATGAAAAAAAATGATGAAAAAGATAGCAAACCTTCCTTTACAAATGTACCTGAGGAGTCTCCTGTGGAAGCCATGCTTCTTTTAAGTCTTCATTAAAGTTTGCAGTCTCCTCTTTCCATGGCTACTTACCTAATTTACAAAACCCATCAGTGTGAGGGTAAGGGGGGTGGGGGGTGATCATCCTAAAATCTGCTTGGAAGGAGATTTGGGAATGGCTGTGACTGAGCAGTAGTGCTGGGAAGCCATAAAAAGGGAACATACTATCTCAACTTGTGCCAAACGTGGCCTTTTTTATTTCAAGTGTTCACCTTCATTTTTCAGGGCCAAACTCTCTGAAAGGTTCCAAGAACAAAGATCCAGCATGTGACAGATACAAACCGGCTCCAGGCTTTCTTGCATTCTTTCTTGTAGTGCACTAATCTGCTTACCTACTGGAGTTCAGTCTTCATATGTACACTCATACCTGTACACACACACACACACACACACACACTATAATCCAAAACGGATTAAATAACTGCTAATTCTTTTATAATGTACATCTGTCTGTCATGTATTTTTTTGTTGTTTATTTGTTTTTTTGGCCATTGTTCCATGTGTTTTAAAAGTCAATAAAAACATGCAAATAATAATAATAATAATAATAATTTGGAGAAAAATACATTTTCACATACATTTCCCAATTTGCACTGGGTTCATTAAAATAAAACGTGGTGGAAATACCTTGCAGTATCATCACAGAAAAATACACAGAAAAATATTTATGCTGTTTGAAAACACGCCACTTTCGTGACAGTGGAGCAGGTACGGACTCCACGCAGCTTTCGCTCTCACTCCCAGCACTCCGTGTGAAGAGTACTGGCAGCGTGGGTCGATGAGGTGCGGGAAGGTGATGCCGTAAAGAGTGTCGTAAACCAGGTGCGGAGAAGGGGAGGTGAAGGGAAGCCAGGAGGAGGAGGGGGGGGAGGGGGTGAGAGAGGAGGTGACTCTCCGGCAGCATTTAGACACAACGAAAGGATCATGGCGGATGGCCCCAGGTGTAAGCGCAGAAAGCAGCCGAACCCGAAAAGGACCAACGGTGAGTAAAACTACTTCCTACTCGGAGCTTTGCTTTCAGGGATACGGTGTGAACGCCGTCCTGTCTCCCAGTAATTTTGCCGAAAAGTTTCGTGGCCCTGAAGTCCGGTTTTTACTCACCGAAAGTGCTGGGAAGTAGCAAGTGAGCGCTGTATTACAGCCCTATGTGGTGTACCGTTATACCTGGGTCGCGGCTCTCCCACCGCCTAGCGGCTCTCTGCGCCGGAGACCGTTATACGCACCTCAGTCCGTTATGAGTGGAAAAGCTTTTGTTTCCACTTTAAACTGCTTTATTTGTTTAAACACACTTTGTCCGTCTCTACAGGCTGACAATCCATTGATTTAGTCCCATTCTGTCGAGTTATTGAGCCCAC
>VUQG01021018.1:15015-39001 GCA_015106755.1 Etia nguti | reverse complement strand
ACGGGAGGTGGAGCGGCGAAAGATTTATACAACAGGTGACAAGTGAGGGAACGATGCTGGCAAGATATAAAGAATAGGCAGCCGGCTCCCAGACCTCTGAAGTAGTTGCACAACTTGTTTCAAACATCAGCAAAAAAAAAAATAATAATAATAAAAATAACGCAATGCAGGTAGAGATCGCCTACATAAAAACGTTTTGCTTTTTAGCTAAGCTTCACATTCTTCATGTTGGAAATAAGCTTGAGATCATCTGACCGTTCGGCGGAATTAAAACGATGTGATGTACGACCACACTCCCACCTCTGTTAAGGCGGCTTAATGATTAGCTACTCCCATGGAGGCTGAGAGCATTAGCCTATAAAAAGGTGCTCTCCCTTCATAAAGAAGGAGTTTTAAACCCAGAGTCAGTTTCAGTAACCCCCTTAACTGCGCTTGGATGTGCTTTATTGGGGGGGGGGTTGTGTGGCTGAATGCTTAACTGAACCATTGTGTGTCACGGCTTTAGTGAGAAAGCCTGAGGAGAAAGAGCCTGGTTACCTTTGGAGTTTGCCTGCTCTACCTCATACACTTTCAGTGGCAGAAGAAAAGGGCCATTCAGCAGGCCCCGGGATGGGGAGGGAGAGCCCTTTTCACACTGGGCTTGTGGGAAACTTCTCCTCCATACTGTGCATGCCATTTGCATATGACCCATTCTTTTCCCAAAGGTCCCTGTGAGGGAGGAATCCGTGGAACGTTTGCAGAATTCATCAAATCCCTCTCTCACGTGGTCCTCGGGGCCCCTCGAGAGGCTGGCATCGAAGCGCTCTGTTTGACATTTTTGTCTCGGAAATGTAGCTTGTGGCTGCGTCACGCTCGCTCGCCTTAATGTTAACAGCAACGCATCCCCGTGGCATTTCTGTGCCATGTATGTTTTAAAGTGCGCTCGCCCATTCTGCTGATTTGAATGTCAGGGTGAATTGAAGGCTTAATTTGGCACAGCAGGCAGGAGTTTCCCCAAATCCCCAGCATGGGCTGTGATGTGCATGACAGCCTCAAGGGCTCCCTAACTGTTGATGACGCAGCCATATGCACAACGGCAGTCGCTGCCCCTCGAAGGACAAAAATATCCTGGAGTTGCTGACTTAGGGTGATTGGGGGGGTCCGGATAATGGGGGTAAGCGGTGGGAGCTTGTAGCGACGCATCAGCTCAGTGAACTGGACAAAAACACAACTGTCGGACCCTCCCGCCCATCCAGAATATCATCCTGGGTTACTTCACTCCAGGTCATGTTGGTAGTGTACTAACAGCATCCACGCTTTTCTTGTTGTTGAGCAAGGTGTGTGTCTCTGACTGCCTTGACCCTAGCCACAGATACTGCCACAGAAAGCGGTGTAGGCTGGTATTTGGTGCAGCGCAGTGCAGGGAGGAGAGCTCACTTAAGTGTATCATGTAAGCTAACTGAGCAGAAAAGCCTCCTTTGCCCTCCTCTCCTGACTCCAAAGCAGTGAGTCATGGGCAGAAAGGTGTATTTGCAACCTTTTGAACTCTCCCAGTCTTTCTTCTTTCCCTCGCTCCTTCCACACAGGTGTGGGTGTGAGGGACAGTAATCCTGAGTAGTGTGTACACTTGCGGGAGAGATTACCTCTAAATTGCCGTCCTGCCGGAGGTAAACGTTGCGTACGCCGTGTCCGATGCTGTCTGTTGATGAGTGTTTTTAATCATGTTTTTGGGTCTGTCTGCAGACCGCTCCTCACATCATCACCACCGCCACCTCCTTCTCTCCCATCCCACCCATCTCCCCCTCCCCTCACTGGGGTCCTCAGTGGAGCGGTTAATGAAAAAGACTGGACTGACACAATAGGCAGAAGGCGCACCCAGTGAGGGGCTTTTACACCAGCTTGTGTTTGAGCAAAAGCTCATCAGGGCGAACCTCTGCTGACCACCTTTCTGTCGTGTTTTGGAGACATAGATGTTGGACATCTTATCCTTTTTAAATGTGCCCGACCTTGTTATGGTCCCAGAGCGTCTCTGTCTAGAGGGATGAAATTAGATGACATCAGATGAAAAGTAATCCACTGTCGTGTACTGTGCTTTGAACACAACCCAGCGGCTGGCTTTTTGCCAGCCCCTTGTGATGACCATATTGATTTTCCTCTCCATAGCACACAGAACTGATAATGGCACCCTGAGGGGGGGTATACATTCATATTCACATTTGATTCCAGTTGCCCAGCCCGGTTGTGATGTCCCGAGGGACACGGTGACTAACAAATCGACTGCTCCTATGCCTTCTCAAGCATGTGCAACAAGGTAGCTTAGCTAGGCTAGCCCTACGATTGCTTCAGCAAGAAACAAAAAAAAATCTTAGTCATCCTGTTTGTTAGTCAGAGAAGAGAAGGCCAGCCGCTATGCTGAATGTCAACATGGATAAACATCCTCACAGGATTAATGAGAGGAGAATGGGCAGTCTGAAAACAGAGGGAGGGCAGCATAACGGAGGCATGGAGATTCCTCATTGCCCCATTTAACCCACGAGCGTTTTGTTGACGTCCTCACTGTCCAACCACTGCGAGCTGACTAAAGGAGGCAGCTACACCTTTATATACCCATTGACCGTTACAAGAAGGAAGCTACAGTATAGGACAAAGAAACAAGTGATAGTGTGTCTGTGCAGCAGCAAACACGTTAAAACAAAGACACATAAAAGTGCTTTCTGTTAGTGTTTTCTGCAAGTCTTATAAGACAGGGGGCTCAAATTCTCTTTCACCGAGAGCCATATCATAGCCATGCACTATATGATATATGTATAGTATGTTGACATGCTTTCAGTTAATCAGTAATTTATGTCTCATATAGAATTTTCACATAGAGTTTGCACTGCTCAAATGCATCAACAAGCCCATGATGAAAAGTTTAGTCTCCTTTACAGGGTTTAGTCAAGCAGCCAACTCTGTTTCACAAGCCTGAATCTCACAGCTGCTGGCAGTGTGGAGCATTTAATAAAACCAAATACATCCTGATGTAAAAACACAGTAATGACTCTGTAATTTTGTTTTTGCACAGAAGTCTGCAAGTCTCACCTCACAGGCCTGAGTGGGACAACTCATTAGCACAAAAAAAAGTAAAGCTCTTCATCAACTGTTTTACTTCTAACATATTGCTTAGCCATGAAACTGACTACACATAAGCGTAAACCTTACCTTTACAGCTCCAACACTTTGAGACCGTCCTCAGTTATGGTGAGCTGTGGCTGGATGCCTTTATTTAGTGACTCTGTATCTCTGCTGCAAACATAAAAACGATAATGCAAATGAAATTAAAAACAGTCTCATTGCAGGTGGATTCTGTGTCCGCCAGTCACTCAGAATTGTCAACTTTTGTTTTTGTTTCATTCTGTTAGCTCACAGGTGCCGTAGAGGTGCGCCACGTCCACAAAATCGATTAAGAACTTCATAAACTCTTTATATGACATATCTTCTAAAGAAAAGGACATAGTGTTTTTTGGGTCTCCCACTGGAAATGGAACAAAGCCAGTGACCTTTGACCTGTCTCAGCCCACCTGTGCTGACTCAGCTCACTGCTGCCAGCATTCAGGTGTTTACAGTGAAAACATACTTTGACCTCCCTGTGCGTGTTTCATGTATATGTGTGTGGCTCTAATGGATAATGAAATGAAAGGAGTGAATACCTCTGGATCTCCACAGCCAGCCAGTCTGTGTTCCTCCTCGTTGCTGATGGCGCCCTCCCCTCTGTCATTACAGCGGCACCAAAAGTCAGTGAAGCATGGCCTTTAATTGATCCTGTTTGGAGCTGTACAACATTATTAATTAGTGCTTGTTCATCACTCATTGGTGTTTTCCTACAGCTCATCGTTAGCTGTCGGTGCTCTTAAACGTCAACAAACTTTCTGTAACTCTCCGCGTCCTTCTCTATGTATTCTTTTCGTTTCTCTCATTCCTCTCTCTAGCAGCTGCCTTGGCTCAGACTCTCCAGCACCAGCAGGTGCTGTAGGCATACAGCACTCATAAATAACACCTGACAAAAGTATGAGAGAGCCAGAGCCACGGGCAGAGCGAGGGAGGGAGACTGAGATTGAAAGTTTCCTCTGGCAGGAGAAAAGAGGGTGTGGCTCATGGTCAAACGCTGGCCTCCTCAAGAAGGACATGTTCAGAATAGAGAGAGAAAATGTGGGAGAGGCAGAAAAAAGAACTGGAATTGAAGCATTTTTTGTTTTTTTCTCAGTGTGGATATGTGAATGTGTTGCCTATTCTTCTGAAGTTTGCACTCCTGCTCAATGCCAACTTTTCAATAAACCCCTTTCATGCAAATTTCTAGTAAATGGACCCTTTTAAAGACAAGGCCAACTCTAAAGTGACTGGTTAAGGGACTTGAATTTGAAGGAAGGCAGCGTTGTCTTTTCTGTAATTGGGTTGTAAGAGCTTGGAACAATGTTAATTGTGCTCTAAAAGCAAATGAAGAGGTCAGAAAAGAAATTATATGCACACTTTTATAATCATCATCAGTAATGAACCAGCACTCGGAATAAATGAACCCATAAATCAGCCGTGATCAAGGGCCATTAATGAACACTGCTCAGAGTCAAATCTGAGCTGTCTCTTTGTCATTTTACGCTCTTCAAATTCAACATCACACACATCCTGTCTCGTCAGAAGCCATCGATCAGCTTTTCGGGGCGAAGGTTAGTTTGTCATTTTTCTCTGGACTCACCGCGAACAAAACCAGGAAGTGTGCAAGAGATTATGGCCCAGGATGCAACCTGAAAGCCCTTTATCTCTGGGAAAACAAGAGGCTTCCTGCAGACCTGCTCCCATCCAGGCCACCTCCCCCTCCTTCACCTCGGCGCGCCCCCGGCACCTGTGGCAGCCTATTTAAGGATCCTCATCAGGGGTTGCCGAGGCCTCAAACCGGGGCAGAAAACATGAAAGGCTGGAAAAGGAACCGGCATTACGGCTGACACGCTGGCTTGGAGCACATAGAGGGCAAAGAGAAAGAACATTTCTTTTCATTAGAAAGATTTGGCTTTTCTACCACACATTTAATGGTTGCGCTGGCTCCTTTTATTTATTTTTATTTTTTGTTGTTTTTGCAGAGGCTCTTGCTTCGCTCACCTCCAGTGTGCCATAATGACACGGTGCCTGTCATGTAACTGTTTCTAACACTTTTCGTTGCCAGTGAAGTCAGGGTTGTTTTTTTGCTGTCTTTCTTCTTCCTAATGTTACCAAATGCTTACACGGACAAATTGTAAGCCAGGTCACGCAGCAAGGTTAGCCAAATTTAGAGTGAGATCGTCCTTGTTTTAAACTGCATTCTAATATTATCTTAGTAAGGATCCATAAATGAACAAATGGTAGGGAAAACAGTTCATGTTTCATGTGTCTGAAAGAAAAAAGCAGCCAAACTCACAGGCAACTTTACAGCTAGTTTTATGTAGTGTTGCTATAGTCTTAGAGTAGATGTCACAGACCATATATATATTAATTAGCGAAGTTCCACTCTGAAGCCTTGAGCTGTTTTCACAAACTTTGCTTTCTACTGTAATAGTAAAATCAGGGCAGTTAGCTAGCTAGCTGTAGCTAAACTGACATGTGTCTGGCATCAAGCAGCAGAATACTGACTGCAGTTCATTCAACAGCAGTGTCATTATCCATTGTAATCTGTAGCTGCAGTGAAACAGTGGCCCAGTCTTCTGAAGGGTCTCTCCTGTCACTGAATGTTTTTAACATGTTAGCAACGGCACATCAAAGCTGGATGGGTCACCTGATGGTGTGTCGGTAGCCCAGAAAAACCTCAGACTTTGAAAACACTCCCTTTGGTCCTTTAAGTTACTGCCACAGCTGGCGAGGGTGGTTTGTCTCGACAGTAGCCTGCGCTGAATTTCAATGACTCCTCCCCCCACCCCCCACCCATCTTATTATGCCATCGCTGCTAACTGGCTCCCATTCACTGCAGTGTCCTGACTTCCCAGAGGGACCTAGATAAACAAGGGCTATTCAGTGAGTGAAAGGCCCACCCCCTGCCAGCTTTGGCCTCTCCTTGTTTCACTGCCAGGCTGCAGCGCGCCTCGCTCACCAGTACAACACAAACGCCGGCAGCAGCGGGCACGGTGCCACCTACTTTTCGGCCACACCGCACACTTTCTTAGGGATTAAACGTAACTCTGAAGACTGTGTAAATCTTGTGTTTCTGTGCGAGTGTGAGTATTGCTGTCAGCAGTTATCTGTAGGTGTGGTGTGATGTTGCAGGCCGGGCTGACTTCCTGTTGTTACAGTCCATAAACGGGGGGAGCTCAGGGGTGGGGGATGCTCCCATGAGATTACCCCGTGACAGTCACATGGTCTGGCTGCACTGCATTCGAAGGCTGTGTGTTTTCTGTGTTTTGTGTGTGTGTTAGGTTTTTGAGTGCATTCCTAACCTCCACCTGAATCCTGACCTGAGTATGACCCATCTCTGAGGCTTTTTCTGGGTTTTTTTCTGTTTCATGTCCTGCCCATCCCGCCATCTTTCCTGTTAATCAACACATCTCAGAGGAAAACCACACATCTCCCCAGGGTGTCTCTCTTGCGCTCTCTGTCTCTCCTCACCAGATGTTTAAAAGCTGTTTGTTTGTTTACTCTATGGAAGTCACTTTGATTGATGCCTACCATAAACTGGGCCTGCAAGCTGATGCCACATATCTCTGTAAAATATTTTAAAGAGCGATTGGTACAATGACATCAGCAGCCTTTGCAGCTCAACTGATTACAGACATTGGGGGTGATGGCTGGCAGCTGCACAGCATTGGTAAGCATGAGGGACAGTGTCCCCTGCGCTGTAATGGCCCTCCTGTCCAGCCCACCTCCATCACTCCCCAACTCAGCAGCTAATTTAAAGCAGTGCCCTTCTAATCTAATGGCTGTCTGAAAAATCTATTGAATCAGGACAGATGTCCAGAGGGGTGTGGCAGTGACACAGTGTCTAGACGGGCTGGAAGGTGAGCGGACGACTCCAACGTGATTCAGATCCAAAGGAATCTCACCTCTCCGCCTCTCCTGTACTCGGCTGCTCGAGGTTCCTCGGGGACTGGGATAAATTCTCAGAGCAACTTGGATTACCACGGACACACGCAGTGACACGAAAGCAGACCCTCTGAAATAACTCAATAGTTGAATGAAGCATGCATTATGGTAACAAGCTCATATTTGGGTTAGGCTTTATCTATCCCTTTTCTTGGGAAGGGCAGAGGCCTCAGGGTTGAATTTCACCCAATAATTGTATTGGCCCTTGACAGATAGCGTTGATGTAAAGCTGTTTATTGTTGATGATGAATCTATTGAGCCTATGCTCTTTCACTTGTCCTTGGGGAGCTTATCCCTGAGGCAGGCCTGACTGTGTTTTATTAAAACCTCGGTTTAAACGGTCTGGCCCTCTGATCAACAAGCAGATTACACAACTAATAAAACATACATCACAACATATAGAGAGGCCCTCGCGGAGGCTGTTCCTATTAATATACAAATATAGAGGATTACTGTCTTCTTGTCTCCACGGCCGGGGGAGAGGGGATTAGGGTCCCGGTCCAGACAGATTGGATTTAATGTGTGTGTAAGACTAAATGATTGCAGCGCTATGAAGCCCTCATGCAAGTGCGGGCTGATCTCTGCAGACGTCCTAACATGTCATTGTGTTTGTAGATACATTTGTGGTTCGTGCTAAATTAGAAAAACTTTACTAATCTTGCCCCAGTTTGGAGCCATTTCACCCAGTTAGTCATTTACAGTTCTACATTTTCATGCTTCACAAACTGTACAAACCTGTTTAATGTATTACACAACAATTGTTTGCTTGACTGGCAACATTTGATGGCCTCCTTTTGATATTAGCATACTCATAATTAGCTTGTTTTGATGACTCAACAGCATTGTTTTCTCTATTTGCCAGATCAAAATGCATGTTTCAAAGGCAAAATAGTAAATGTAGTAGTATAGAATTATAGATATAATGTAAAATGAGGATTTCAGATTCCTAATTTCATGGAATGAAACTGTTATTTTAGAGCGTCGTACAGTAAATAGTACAACATTACTTCTTTGTACAGAATAGGACTTTTACAGTATTATACAATTAACTGTCTGCTTTTATTATAACATTATTTTAGTGTCCATACTGTAATCTTGTTAATAATTTATTACTATTACATCTATTACAGTATATACTCTTTGCTGAACAGAGCATGAAGCTCAGTCAGCTGAAGAGCAGTGTTGGTCAAATGTGATCAGCTGCTACAGGAGTCTTGGTTGCTGTGGTCTGTTGCTAGCTAACATTAACCCTTTACTTAGTTGTAAACTACAACACGTATCCACAGAATTCACAGAGAATGGTTACTTACTGTGCAAAGGGTCTCGTATCTTTACATTAGTTTTGCACAGTGTACTTACATGTCTCTGTTCTGTTCTGGAGTTAACGTATTGACTGTTTATGGCGGGCTCAGTAATGTTTAAGTCTAAAACACAATGCAGGCCAACACACTCACACACAAAGCACAGCCTAAAAAATGCAAGGCACATCACTCTTTTAACTTTGGATCAATAATTTCATAGTCTGCAGCAAGTCTGACGCTGAGAAATTAGTTGCAGTCTGATGCACTGGTGAACTGACAAATTACCACAAAATGCAGCTTTTTCAAAAGACTTTGACAGACATGATATTTGCTTTTATTCTCAAGCAATTCCTCAATCTGTGAGAATTAGTCGAGAAACTCAAGAGTCTCAGAAGTCAAGGAAAAACTCTGGAGAGACTCATTCCAAGTCCTCTCCACGAGTGTCAGCTCTTTAAGCATTAAAGTGTAGCCTTTAGGGAATCCACATAACGAGGGAAGAAGGGTTAGCGCACATTCGTATGTAAATTCTCAGTGGAAAAAGTGGAAACATGTATTTTCCTATCCCACAGATGTCCTAGAGATAGCACTGGGAGTGTGGGTGTCCTTTAGCAGTTTTAACATGCAGCCCACACAAAAGCACACACACACACAGGGCTGTTTATCCCCAAGGGCGCCAAGCTAAAGGAGAGAGAGCCCCTTAATCATGTCCCTGTCCCACATCCTCGTTATCAGCCACGATTAATGAGCTCTCCATTAATGAAAAAAAAAAACTAGAGGTGCCAAAGAGAGAGGGCCTGAGAGTAAACGCTCCCCAGGTGCACTGACATCATCGTCCAAGGTAGACGTGATAGCTGTCACATCTTACTTTTGTTAGGGATGACGGGGCGTGTGCGTTTGTTCAAAATGTGTGGTGGGTGCATGTGGCCTCGCTCTCAGCACCACGAGTTCACAAAGTTGATTGTTCAGACCCGTCGTCTGTTTTGCCTTTGTACGACTGTCTTCCCCTTTTGTCTATGGCAGCTATATGTTGCAAGGATGGAGAGATGGAGGCGAGGGATAAGGGGCGCCTGATGAGACAGTGACAGAGGCGGGTGGAGGAGGGGGGGCGGGGCTGGAGGAGAGGGCGGCAGGTGCAACGGACACCCAGCGCAATCACTGGCGCTCGGCAAAAACGACGACAGGAAATCAAGGTTGTCTTGGCAACCTGGCACTATCGATTAAGCACAGCCATCTCATAGCTCACATCAGAGACCCGGTGGGAATGGGACTGTGTTGGGTTTCAGCAGAGGAGGAAGATGAGGAGGAGGGAGGAGTAAATGGTGGTTTAAGAGCAGGAAAAAAGATGATGCAGGTGATTGCATCTGAGTCAGCCCAACACTTTCCTCTCTCTTAGTCTTTAGCTGGACATCCGCCTCGGCTCTTCCTGATTTATGAATGCAGAATAGTTCTCATCTCTTAAGTCATATCCACGGTTGAGGCCTTCTCAGAGCCCTGCAAACATTTAACATGCCTCCCCCCTGCCTCCTTTGTACTCTCTCCCTGCCTCTGGCTCTATATATGGGTTTATGCGAGCACAGTTCTCTCAGTGTTTCCAGGTCTTTTGTTCACATTGTGCAGTTTGATTTAAGGACCCCATGGCACACATGAACAGTTTACTTTTCCATCTCTACAGGGCAAGCAGGTTGCTGTGCAAACCCCCCTGCTTGTGCACAGTGATTACACCATAATTGTATACTGAGGTGGTGATGTTGCATAAGCCCTGAGTAGAACTAATCAATACATGGCATTGACTTGTTAGGAGGAGTATTTTTGGCTGATACTGCACTTGGTTGGTGTATTTCAGACAGGCTGTGCCTCTTTCACACTCGGTCTCCCTGTTATTCTGTCTTCTGACAGAAGGTGATATCAGTCAGTCCCAAATCCCTCGCAGATGTGTCCTCTCCCTCCTTCGCTCTCTGTCTGTCCAATGAATTATAAACATTCAGGAAAATTAAAGCAGCGACCCTCCTTTTTGACCCGTCAGTCATCAAAATGAAACTTATTTTCCCACCTACTGTATGAACTGAACACTTGTTAGACATGGCCGCTGTGCTCGAGGGGGAGCTTTACTTCATTTTGGAAGGACAGCAGTACAAAAACTCCCCCTGTCTCCCTCCCCATCTCCTCCTACCTCCCATGGTCAGTTAAGCACAGAGCAGTCCTCTGTCCTGCCATCATGTGGGTTTTGCAGCCTAGTTAACCCATAGCTATCAGCTGAGCCACACAGTGTTTTCATTTACTGAGCTTTGTGTTAGGCAATTAAAGGGCTAGTTCTGGGAAATGTGCCGATCTGCTTCTTCCATTTATTTGTCAGCACTGAATATGAAGACTGGAAAAGAGGGGGAAACCCTTAAATTAAAAAAAAAAAACACAGAGTATCACCTCAAAAGCTCACTGATTTAGCACACTAGATTGAGTTTGACAACATATAAAAACGTAAGTGTTAAAGCAAGTCAGTGGAAACTGTCCTGTATTGGAGTTGGGGTTTTCCAGCGCATCATGAGACAACAGATAACACTCTGTCAGAGAGGAAAAAATTAAAGTGTCATGGTGGAAATTTCCTATGTGATCAACGCTAACTTTTCACTTAATTGCTTCAAATTGTTTCCCTGGGGGTTTTTTTCTGACATCATTTTTAGAAAAAAAAACAAACTCACTGACATTTGAATGAATCTTCTTCAAACTCATAAATGATATAATTTAATCTTAGTGACTAGTTTATGTATTAGCTAAATTTATTATCTTGGCACAGTCTTCTCAAGCTCATGGCAAAACCCAGAAAACATTAACAAGACTTAGAGGCAGTGGCGAGGTCGTCTACAGCCACAGCGGCTTTTCTGTAGTGTTTCCATACTGCATTTATAATATTCCTAATGCATTTGTCTTGTAAAAATAAAACAAACCCTTGATATAAAGGTATAAGTGGTATAAACATGTTCTCTAAACTGTTGTTGCTAATGCTAATTCCATTAGCTGGAGCACTGATTTCTGTGCACATTTCATCATCTTGTGTAGCCATAGCAGCGGAGAAACTTCACATGTCTGCAGGCACCACCCAGTGCATGTTGGGTACTGGATTATGTCGAGTATATTGCGTTAACTCAAACGCGTTATAGACTACGGTGCTTTTATTCTTTCCATCACAGTTTGTAGGTCTTTCATTGATACCTATGGAGCCTATCAGCTGTTAGCACAATAACTTGGAGCGCTGGCCCTGTTTTCCTCACTTTGAAGCCGTAACAATGCCACAAAGGCTGGATGCGGTGAGCCAACCGCTGCTGTTATTACAGCATTGAGTTTATGATAAAAACAAATCCAATAGCACATATCGTGTGCGGTCGAGAGTAATGTCTTACAGGACTGCAGGGGCGCCAAACATCCCTGCTCCCTTCTCATCTCTCTTTATTTGGGGCTATTCTGGGCTGGGCTAATGTGGCGGCACTGCTGCGTGCTGAGTGAGTCAGCGGTCATTAGGGCGTGCAGACAGCACTCTGCCGGAGGCCACAGGAGCCAGTCAGTCTAATGATGAGGGCAGGGAAGTGCTGGGGACCTGAGCACTCAGGACGTCCTATAACTCCATCCAATTAGCCTCCCCATATCGTGGCCACGCCCATACTAATAATGAAAGAAAAAAAAGGGCACTTATCTTTGCCGTGTCGGAGTGACAGATTTACTTCACATGTCTGTATACAAGTATTCTTTTGTTTGCCAGAGCCAACAAAGAGTGTTGACTGTGTGCTCGTATGTGTCAGCCACGGGTATCTGTAGTAACCATCATGTAACTGACTTGAGCTATGAGAGCGAGAGAGGCTCAGCTACAGTTCTCAGATCCAGTCATCCTCCCCTGGGAGGGGCTGACTGAGCAGGAATGTAAACATGGCAGCTAAATAAACTGCTGCGTGGGGTACACACACACACACACACACACACAGAGGACAAGCTGAGAGAACAGGATGGTGGTTCAGATGTCATGATCACTGAAGAACAGACTAGACAATTACAGGCTAGGTCTCTGCAGTTTGAAGTGGAATATATGTTCACTGTGAACGGTCTGGATTAGGACAAATACAACAGAGGAGATTTTCTTTGAGCACTCGCTGCTTCTAATCAAACATTTTAACATCCAGCATGAGTCGCGGCTCGCAAGGACAGCTCAGCATTCCTTTCCCTCCCCTCCTTTTAACACCTTATCTCAACCTCTCACTCTAAAATAAGATGCACTCACACCATGTCACATGGCACCAGCCGTCAGCCCACAGCTCCTCAAATGCTTCTCCCGGACTTTAAAAGCTTGAAAGTGTGTTCACACTGTTTTGCATTGTTTTGTGGCAGATGAGCAGTTTAACTGGCATCCCTAAGCCTCGGCGAACGCTTATTGACACTTTTTAGGAAATGAGGGGCAGCTCTGCAGTCACACCGTGAATTATTTGCTCTTAAATAGAGTTATTTAAATGGTTTAACCTCCACCCCACTTACAGTCCACGTTCCACTGATCCCGGTTCACGGGAGGAAAACATCTTGAAAAGCTCTATTTGTTGGTTCTTCAGATGCCCTTGAGCTCCACCCTCCGCCCCCCCCAGGCAGTGCTATAACCCTCCAGGCTTGTTTTGATGTGGTGATCTGACTGTTGAACACAGGTGCTGCCGGCTGCTGCCATCAGCTCTCTCTGTAGCTGCCATAACCCGGGACAGGTGGCAGCTATTATGACTGCATCAGAGGTAGCAGACTGGCACCATCGTCAGCCCAGTGCCTGTTCTGTCTGTTCCCAGTCCGCCACCAATGACCGACTAAGCCGACCCGCCTTGGCACAGTGTTCACCTTAACCCCAAGATCGCTTTCTTAAAGGCGTTGCTTTGGATCTTTCTTCCCAGGTCCCATTCTTCCTGTGTTTTTCTTTTTTCTTTTCCACTTTTCCAGCGCCTTTCATTTTCTCCAAGGTGGATCAAAGAGAGGAGTTTTGTGGAGGCGTATGGAACCAGACTCAGTGTCAACAAGTAGCTTTCTCTTCTTTACTGCTGTTTAGTGTGCTGTTCAGAAAGACCCCTGTGCTTCTGCTAAATGCTACAGTCAGGGTACTCACTAGGAAGCAGTGCACCTCCTTAAATCTGTTGATGTTGATGTTCTTTCTAATGTCTCCTTCTAATTCCTCTCTTTGTCCGCCTTTCCACCATCTGTCCCATCTTTCTAACACTGGGCGCTGGGCCAGAGGTGCTAAACAGTGTCTTAACCTGTTGTCTGAGCCTCGACTCATCCTTTATTCATTCCCATTAAAGTAGCATGAGAGTTGTTCTCTGCCTGTAGCCGCTGCTTCACTCTCCATCAGAGAGACAAACGACCATAGCGTGAGTGTACCTACCTGTAAATGGTGGCTGGCATGAATGAAACATGCATGCGGGGTCTCTCCTGATACCTGTGAGCCCAGTTTGTGACATGACAGAACATATGGCGATGCTATAGGATGGCACACATGACAAAGTATTGTCTGATTTTTGAAATCTTTTATTTATTTTTATTTTTTTAGCTCTGTGGGGAGCAGAGAGAATTTAAAGCACTCTGCATTCAGCCCAGATCCATTTTCTGATAGGTCTGATTGTTGTCTTGTTTATTAAATTTGGCTATTTCAAATTGGCATAAAATCCAGTAAAGACCTTAAAATCCTCATGTGAGGAAGCTTGAACTCATCTTGAAATATTTATACCTGCAAAACAGCAGCACAAAATGCGCGCATATATAGCAGTGCCACTAAGCTGGCAGCATGCCTAACCCCCACCTATACAGGCCCCAAGGTTCTCTTATATATTGTTTCATGTAGATTGCACACAATATCAGCATCTCCCACCTTTAGAGAAGTGTGGTTTAGAAAAAAAAAAACAAGAATAAAGTCAGAGATAAAGTGAGGCGATGGGAGGAGAGGAGGGAGATAAAGGTTACGAATGAAGATGAAAATGGAGAAAAGTGCTGGGCCAGCGACTCCGACGGGGAGACAGACAGGAGGGAGCATTTCTGCCCTGCTGGTGAAATTTTAAGGGTGCGGGAATGTTTGTGTGTGTGTTGGAGATAAACTGAACATCAGCATATCCTGTTGACTGTCATCCTCAGACCCGCACTTTCTTTTTTTAACGCTTACCGGATCGTACAGGCTGCATCTCAATCATACACCTAATTCCCACAGTTTGGTTGGTTCCACCTGTTCTGAGGGCATGCCAGTGAGATATGTTCAGCAAAGGTGGGCGGGAGGGAGGAGTTGGGCAAGCACCTGGGTGGGTAATCCAGCCAGTTAGTTTTTCAAGGAGCCATTTAAAGTGAGCGCAGGTATTAAAGAGAGGCAGAGGAAGAGGTCAGGATTTTCCTTTAATCCTCACACCGCTGCTGGCAAAGGAGAGCGATGAGGGCAAAGAAACTGCACGGCTGTAACTGAGTGATCTGAGAGGGACAAGGCTGGCACTGGGCCACCGCTACACTGGAATAACAGTGGATGCTGGTGCTACAGAGTGTGAGTGCATACGTACATACATACATAAAATCTTCTGGTGGGTGTAGTAAAAACAGGCTAACATCAGAGGGTTTCACCAGCATCCCATTGTTTTATGGAGACCTCTCTCATTCTTATTAATGAAAAGCTATTGTGTATACAAGTCCAGATCCGACCCCTAGACACACACACACACCGACACACGCACACGCTTCCTGTCCTGATCACCAGCACCGTGGATAAGGGGCATTACAGTAAAGTAGCAGGTGCCTGTCCATCTCAGCAGTGCACGGGCTGATTTGATGGTAATCTATAATCTGTAAGGCTTTGATGCCACCGCCATCCTTATCAGCCAGGCTTTGTTTGGCCAGGCTTGAAGCTCCAGCTTTAACAGGATGACAGTGCTGCACGCTTAACCTCTGGTGGTTTGCAGTGCAGCTCTCTTTTTTTTTTCTTTTTTTTTAGTTTTTGTTTATGCATGAATGGATTGATGGTTTTTATGGGGTATGTATCTGAGCACAGGCACTTCACTACACAAGTGTATGTGATACAAAAATGCAGTCTTCTAAACTAAACTATGTATGAGGTTAAACTACATGATGTGAACCCAGAGCTCTAAACACTCTTGTTTTCTCATAGCTCTGACGGCCAGTAAGGGAGGATATCTCTGATATACAGGGATATACGGTGCTGTGAAAAGGGCACTATTCTATTTAAGTGATGTCTTGATTCAGCAGGTCTGGCAGTAATCAGGCCTGGATGTGGCTAGTGAAACTGAAATGTGATTAATCACAGCTAATTCATGATTTAACAAGAGGAGACAGTTACCATTTCACATAGGGTCAGGTAGGTTTGGATGTGTTTTTTCCCCGAATAAAGGAAACGATCATTTAAAAACTGCCTTTTGTATTTAATCCAGTTATCGTTGTCTCTGAATTCAGATTAGTTTGATGACCTGAAACATTTAAGTGTGGAAAATGGCCAAAACAGTAAATAATCAGGAATGGGGCAAATATCACATCTTTGTGATACTCTCTCCTCCTCCAGGCTTCAAACCCTTCGTGTGTGATGTGCAACTAATCAGAAGAAAGTTGGCTTAAAGGGAGGGGAAGCAGCTTGTTTCAGATAGCGAAGGGCTTCAGCAAGACCCGTTGTATGATTTCAAACCATGAATCATCCAGAGCTACTCTAACAGAGTCCAATAAAAATACTGAGTCGGAAATGAGCAGAATAAGTTCCCCTCCAGACTACACAAGGGTTTTTTTTCTCTGCGTCACTCTGAGCTCGTCTGTTGGAGACATTTTTTGTATATTTATCCATATTTGTTGTTAGATTCTCGTTGTTACTATGTGCAGCAACCAGCGGAAAATGCAGCAGACAGTGGAGCTGCTGGCGGTGACATGTACGGCTCACATGGCGCCAACTACTTTTATTGGACAATAATGGGAGGCTGCCATGGATGACTTAGAGGGACGCACCCGCAGTCTTCCATACGGAGGGGATTTTTTTCTTTATTTAAACACCAGCAGTGCAGAAATGTGGAAGGTGTTTTGCTGTGTGATGCGTGATGTATTTTCTGGCCCCTGAGACTTTATCCAGTGACACCTATAACTGTGCCTGGCTGCGGCTGTTGAGTAAATGATGTAGTGTGTTTGTGCCCGATGGTGGAAGATCCTTAAAATGTGCATTGGAGGGGAAACACTGGCGCACGTGCATTGTTCATATAGTATCACACCCTGTGCTTTTGCTTACTTTCCGTGTTGTTGTTAGAACGGTGGATGCTCTTGTTAAACATGACAGAAGTTTCAGCATATGTGTAAGCGATCCCTGTGAGCAGGGAGGTTTAATGAAGGAGGAGATAGGGCGCTTGAGGAATACTTGATTTACAGGGTTCCCTGATGGCAGAGGTGGTGGTTCTCCCACCCCTGCCACTGAAGAGCAAATCTAAAGCTGAACTGACAAACATATAAGCCAATCAGTTTCTTGCACTGTAGCTGTGATTTAGCATTTGTATGGTGCCCTCGTGGGTCAAGTAGAGGAGATCTCGTTGGGCCGTCGGAATAAAGTTAACAATTTTTTTTGTTTTCTTTTTTAAATCAGCTTTGATTGGTCATTCAACAGATGCAGTCGTTATGTCCCTGTGACCACTGAAATTAAAGTTATGACCCTCTCTTTAGATAGGGCCCCAAAGTACAGAGAGCCAAAATGCTCATGCTTCAGATTGCTCTAAATGCTTAGTTTCCAGCTGTTGTTTTCCTGCTCTCGGGTCTGTATAAAAGGAGTGGATATTCCTAATATGGTCATCTCAGAAGTTAGTTTTAAATGGAGATTGCTTTAAAAGTGGAGAAGCTAATCAGACGGTGTCGCTGCATCTCACTGCAGTGGCAAAATAAAAAGATAGAACTGGTAGTGATCACAGTTAAATGAGCTCACCCTGCTGTATGAGGGTTCAGACTTTAGGTTTGTGCATTCCTTTTGTACGATAAGGCAGCTGCTGAAGAAGTCGGCTCATTACATGGACTTGAGATAGAGTAAGCCCTCTAATGGACTAACACTGTTAGGTTATCAGATTAACCTAAGCACACACGACCACACCATAACTGCACATTTTCACCGTACCTCTGTTACCTTACCTTTTATACCAATGCTAATTCATTTATGCATTAACTTTCAGTGCTGTGATTATGATGTAAACTGCAGGCCAGGTTACCACACGGGCTAAACTGGGCTAATTAGTCAGTCTCACCTGCTATTTGTGCAAGTCACACGCTGTCTGGTGTAATTCACAGCCAGACTAGTTTCCTCTGAAAGTGTAGTCACCATCCTGTCTCCTCTGGCAGGTACTGGAAGTGTTGTGTCAGCTCTGTGTTAGCTTCAGCTTCCTCCTACTCCTTAGATAAAACTTCCCGTTTTGCCTGCAGGGTCTCAGCAGGAGGGAAAACTGTGGAAACACAACGCAATTTGTCTGCAGTAGAGGTGTTAGAATGTGTGTATGGTTAGTTATATAGTGATAAATGGAAATTTGGGGTACTTATGAACAGACAGACACCAATCCAGTAGTGTTTTTTTTCCTCTCTCTGCGCTCCTCTACTTTCACCCTCCCTCTCTTTGTCGATGTCCAGTTGGAGCACCTGGGAGGAAGCAGCTGTAGGTGGTGATTACAGTTCAGAGACTCCAAAATAACCTCTCCTCCTCCCTGCCTGCTCTCTCTCTCCATTCTCTCCTTCTCAGCCGCCTTCTCCCGGCCTCCTTGCTCTGAATCAGCCCATCATGCAGATAAGGAAGGGAAGAACTGCAAAAATGGAGAAAGACAAAAGAAAAAGAGCACGAATGCTCTAAATTGCCTCCATTCCCTGCTATTTGTGTGTGTTTAAATAAAGTGACTAATACACACCACTTGGCTCATCAGTATGGGGAGCAGTGTGCTCAGCTTACACGGATGATCACAGGATGAATAATGTTAGGTGAACATTGCTGCGTATGACCACCCCTCTCTCCACCCATCTCCTGTGTGTGTGTGTGAGTGCATTTGCATGTGTTTACTGTGCTAAAGCTCCCATCAATCACACACCCAGGACTTTTCAGCAAGCCACATATGCACACACACTAAGACACCAACACACATACGGCACTGCTGCGGAGTTTATTAAAAGCAAGAGTGTTATCACTGATCTGTCTGGCAACACCTGCAAACACACACACACACACACACACACAAATTATATTTATATATCTACACACAAAAGGGTGACAAAATAAAAAAATAACAGTAAATATCTTCCTAAAATGCTGGCAACACATTTCAGAACAACTTCATTGAGTCCTGCCTAATGATGTGCAGAGACCAAACGTTAAGTTTCACCTCACATATCTCATGCAAATACAGTAACTGACATGTTTTTAGACTATTTGGCAACCCAGAAATCCTTATGCCTGACAGCCAACGAGAGCAGAGTTTACCACGAAATCCGGTGGTCTTGCTCCAGACTCTTTCACTGAATCTGTTTAACAGTGAAGCTGAATCGTACACCTCTATCAGGAACTTTGCAGAATCTCAGCATCGAGCGAATTTTTCAGCTTGTGCGGAACTAGTTTGTGTCTTTGCGTGGCGTTGCGTGGTATTGCGCCACTTTGCTTAGCATTTGGTCTGAACATGTTCAAAATCTTCAGAGTGAGACCTGTGAGACAGAGTTGACTGCAGAGACAGTAACACATAACTCAGATGACTTCAGTTCAGCCCAGAAACCACCAGATCCCCAGAGTATTGCTCAAATGTTCACCTTACTCCTTTAATTTGTCACAACCAACAGCACAAGGAACACTCATGCTGGTGGAGTGACAAGAAGAGCTAGTGCTTGGACAGAGCCGTCTTTCTTTCCTCTTCCTCTTGGCGACAAAGTGAAATCACAGCGGTCAAACAGGAAGGCTGGTGTTCAGGGTCACACACTGCCCGGTGGAATTCCCCCTGACCAGCAGGGAGAAACGTAGCTCTGTTTGACCCTGTTCAGTCACCGTGCTGTCAGAGACACAAAAAGCAGGATCCTCTTCTTCCTCTTTGGTGTTTTTCTCCCAGTATCATGTCAGCTCTCACAGAATCCGAATCAAGTGTAGGCCGGGATGACTTGTTTAATAAAAACAGGTCAGGAAATGTGTCTGCAGCCAGTGACAGTAATGCTGCTGATTAGCTATAGGGTTAAAATATTAAAGGGCACATTTTGACTATGGGATTAGTTTTGGGAAAGTTGGCTCGAACAGGAGACTTAACAACATCATCTTTCCTGATGCAGGTTTTCCCCCCTGGGACCATCAGATAGGTTCTCTCAAGTGTTTCTACTTGAGAGTACTTAACAAGAAAAAGAAAAGAGAGAACATTTCCCTGGCTGTTTCCCTGCTAAATTACTTCACATTATAGGTGACTTCACATGGAATAGTCCCGAGAGTCCAGTCCAATGATTGCAGTGTGCTTGGGTAATCAGGGTCCCACCCTGTTGGCTGCTGCATGCAATGAAAACCCTGGTCTGGCCTCACGGAGCAGACACGAGCATCTGAGCAGAGCAGGAAAGAACATGACTAAGCTGAATGAAGGACAAGACAGCTGCATGTGACTCGCACAGAGTGACTGCATTGTTTGGTTGGCAGTCGCATTAGTCGCACTTTTCGAATGGAATCCATCCCACACGTGTTCCCCTTCCTCAAAAGCACGGTTAATTTTTCTCCTGTTTACAAAGCTGGAAGAAACAAAGCAGGGCGTAATAGCAGGAGTACACAGAAGCCGTGTTTGACTCGCTGCCCGTTAGGCCCGTTAGCATAGATGGCAGAGAGGAGTGAGAGATTTGCCCATATCGATTACCCCAGCCGCACTGTCGATACTCCCCTCCAAATTCTGACACGGGGAACTAATGGTCTCCCCGGGCCGGTGGCACCCAGACACACGCCCATGCGCCGGAGAATGTAATGGACAAAAGAGGGCCCGTCGATACATCACTGCATGATGAACCTGCGCTTACCTGCTGCCTCAGCCATTTCACTATAGAGCGCCACATCCAGAGGGTGCATTAACAGTGACGCTGCTCACTCGGCCTGCCATTTTTCATCTGTCCTCCCCTGTTCTACTCATCATAGCATATGTATTAGTTACACCAAGTACAGCTGAAGGGAGTAAGTGTTGAGCAGCACTGTGGAATAATGTGACCCCACTCCACACACACACAGTTTAGTTGAGGTCTTGCATCATGTATGCACACATGTACACATTCCTTCTCGCCTGGTTTAACAAGACAGATTTTTGTAGCTGTCCATCCAACAGGCCGTCTGTAGTCCACCCTTGTGTTCATCTAACAGCAGGGTAATGGTGTGAGTGCTACTGCTTGACTGCTCTTCAGCTCTGTTCGCCCCAGGGGCTGGTGTTGTAGGGGGGGGCTAACCCTTCCTGATCACAGAGGGAAAGGCCATTTTGCCTGGGGAAAAAGGAAAGGACAGTGGTGAAGGGAGTGGGGGTTGTTAGCAGAGGAGCGAGGTGACAAAAGAGCGTTTGTGGATGCAAGTTTATGGCGTTAACCCCTTTCTCTCCGCGCTTCACGCGAATAAGAAGAAACCACCGTGACAACTGCGCGGTGGCCTCGGGCGGCGCGTTTGATTGCACGCCGTGTGTGTTGGGGGTTGCGCAGGACGTTTGGCCACTGGAGTCTTGTGACAGAGCTGACATTCTGGAAACAGGAGAGTAGTTAGCTGCTGTCGAAATGCTACAGAGAGGAGGGTTTTTATCAAAAAGGAAGAGCTCACAGAGCGCTTCTTCGTGTTAGTGTCGCTATTAGTGAAGCCACAGTAGGTTGTCAACACGGATCTGGACTGAGGCCTCACTGAGGTGTGTCGACCTGCTGATCGCTATAAATGGGGAACTTGCAAGTGTTGTAAAGTTAGATGCAACCAATGAGCAAAAGGGAACTTCTGGGTTATTTCTGAACTTCCACCTGTCCATGAATGTGTGTACAAATGTGCGCAAATGTGTCCGTGTGTGCTGCCTGTTGCCCTGCAGCCTGTCCCCTCGATGAGACATCTGTCAGGCAGAGCCGCAGCGTCAACACCTGACCTTTACCGAGGCACTCGTGCACCAACCAAATGTTGTCCCTTGCCCTCGCTCTTTCGGGTTAAACCTCTTTCCTCCTGCCACTCCCTGGTTGTCTTGATTTCATTTTTTTATTATTATTATTCACGTAATTTTCCTCCTTCATGCCTTCTTCTTGCAGCCCTCTGTTTCCTTTCTCTGTTTTTCATGCCAGTCTGTCAGACAGTTTGTGTCACTCCCTCCCCGGGGCAGCCATCAGTTCAGTTGAGCATCATATGTGACAGCCCAGCTTTGTCTTTTTAAGCCATTAGCAGTTCCTGTCCTCCCACTTTGCCACCATTCCCCTCTGTTTACCTCTTCTGCCCTCTTTCTTTTGTGCGTGCACATCTCTCGCTGCCGACTGGCCTTCTCGGTATTAATCTACATTGTAAACACATTCTCGACCACAGCGAAGATTTGAATAGTGTAAACATGACAGCGCTGATGGCTGAATGTTCATTCGTGTTTAATGAACTGAAGTTAGCAGTGATGAGTCTGTGCAGTAAGGTACGCTTACAGGTAAGCAAGATTTAATGAGGTTTTTTCACTTGGAGAATTGTTTGACCACGCTCCTCCCTCCTTCCCTCCCTCCCTCCTTCCCTCCCTCTTCAGAGGCCAGTGTAATTCTCCGTGCTCTGCACTCCCCCACAGTAAACTGTCAAGCCTAATACAGGCAGGAATGTCTAGTCACCTGCTCCTAAAATGCAACAGCCCTGTGCTACACTAACCTAATATAGGCCTGCACTACACAACCAGGTTGGATAACATCATCCCTGCTCATTGCATATATTTAAACACACACCTCAGTGTGCTTCAGCCAAGCTGTTAGGCCACAGTCTTGCAGTTGCAAAAAAGTCCCCCCTCCCCTCAAAAAAGGAGGTTTTGGCTTTCTCCCAAAGGAAAATCACAAAGTTTGTAGGAAAAATTCACTCAAAAATAAATTCGATTTTTGCTTAGATGGGTGGAATATTAAGAAAATGCAAGTAGCAGGTAAGGTAAGTCATCGCCTTAAATATATGCAAACTAGTCCTGCGTAGTTTCCACAGTCAGGAAACTAAAAAAACACCTTGCACACATGATAGCTGTAGCAGGGCAACAAGTGAAGCTCGTGTTCAATTGCTGCCATGTCACCCAATGGCTCAGCTGATATACGTCTACACATCCAACTGGCTATACTCATCATACTCATACTCACTCATGTGTGCACATTTGCTTTACTTCTGCAAGCTCCATTGCGACCCATCTCTACCCCAGTGTGCTATCTGTTTTTACTGATGCCTGCTTTCTTGAACACTGGAGGTCTTGCTGCTCTCTCCCCCATCCAAATTTCCATATTCAAACATTTTCAGTGTTTATGTTTTTAAGTAAGAACAGTAGAGTTTGTACGATTCCAGCATTTAGATGTAATTCTCCCACTTGTTGATGACGAAATAAATAGTCAGTTTGCACACATCTCACCTTAATTTCACTTGTGTTTGCTCAAACCGCATTTGCTGACCCGGCCGTGCTGCTGCCGTTAATGCTGAAGTGGCTGGAGAAAAAGGAAACGAGCCATGTAATGAAGTTTGATGCTCCTGATGTAGCTGACTACATTTAAACAGGCTGGATACCTTCAGGCAGCCGCTCTAATAATATCCTCACCACTCCAAATGTCAAGCCCAGACATACAAATTGGCAAAATGAAAGGAGAAGAACACCAATATAGTGCTGTGCAGCTTTCCAAACTCATCAGTCTGTACATGCAGCCTGAATGGAGTCTGACAGCAGAGGTGACGGGGACGTTTCATTCTGCCTGCGACGCCCAAATGAGATTTGACGAAGGCTAACGCAACATTAGCCCAGGTTTGTGTTCACTTGTCTGCTGCTTAAAGTTAGAGTGGCTGCTAACAGAAGGAAAACAACTGTTTACCCAGGTGTGCGTTAAAGGTTTTCTGTGCTGGCTAAATATTTGTGTTGCTCTTTTTGGTGCAGTGTTTTTTCGTTTGGGGGGGCTTTCCAGTGCAGTCACAAGTGGGGAGTAATAAAATAGTGTCACTCAGGTAAAATAGTTTTGTTGGCCTGGTGGTTGAAAAAGGGAGTAAGAAAGAAAAAACAGTGACGGATCAACCGTGAAGAGCTGAAAAAAGGAGCAGAGAGGTAAAAGAGAACAGAAGGAAGGTGGTTGCTGGAAGCGTGACTGCAGGTTTTACCAGAATCTACAGCAGATGTTTCCTCTCCTCACCTCTGCCCCCCCACACACGCACACACCACCTCACACTTACCCAACTCCTACATCACTGCCTCCCTGTCACCTGCCTGTACTGTGTATGGCTGGACGGGTTGCGGGAGTTTGCATTTTCTCACCACAGACCTGCTGAGTGTTTTAGAACAGGCCTCTTCACTGATGGACAGAGGGAGGCTTTAGAGATACTGGAAGTGGGTAGCATAGCATGAGGTTTACTTCTTCTTCTTCTTCTTTTTTTAAAATAATTTTGAGGGGGGGCGGGGGGGGGTGTCTCTGTTATGTAAATATAT
>VUQG01021018.1:0-14995 GCA_015106755.1 Etia nguti | reverse complement strand
TAAATATATCAGTTACATTATTTTCTCTCACAGTCACCCGTAATTATTAAAATCCTTCAATAAACAAGGCAGATTTTTTTAACTGCTACATTCAGAACACACTCTCTCAATTAGGTGTACAAGTATTATTACCTTGGATGGGGCCTTCTCACCTCCAACATAAACATGAGCTGGAGGACTAGTGTAAACTTGGTGGCAGGGCATGCTGTGGATTGTGTGTGTGTGTGGTGTGAAGACAACCTCTGGTTCCTACCAGCCCACCTGGCCTTATTTAGAAGAGCTAAGAGGAGCCAGAAGCAGCAACTCACTGTGGACACCCAGTGCAGTGAATGTGTGTGGCTCATCATTAGCCCTGCAGAGAAATACCATCACCAGCCGCTCTGGTTCGTACCCTTACCAGCCTCCGACTCCCCCTCAGTGTGCGTACACTTATCTGGGGAGTTATTGGGACTAACTCTGGCTAATATTAAAAACATGTGACCTAACAAGCAAAGCCCCTTTTTTTTGCTTTACTTTACACTCATTAACACCCACCTTTACACCTCCAAGTATCATCATGCAGATTAAGAGAACAATAGCCTCCATTAGGTTTAGTGTTATCATGGAAAGTGCTCATCAGATGGGAGATGAGTGACCTGCAGAGGCTCATTAGCTCACGTGCTAAAACCTTGATCAGTGTCATTAGGAAGACAAAAGCCTATTGTCTTCCAGCTCACCTCTAAAGTGATTCGCTCCACAAGTTGTTGGAGTGCTTTGACAGATGCTGCAGTCTTATATGTGTTAAATGCAGGGGAATATTTTTCATTTCTAGCCGTCGTAGCAAGTAAATACAGAACTGCGTTAAAAGTGACTAATTCTCAGGACTGCTATTCTTAACTTTGGCCCATACTACTGCTTCTGTTTTTTTGGCCTTCCCAGCCTTGCTTAGAGCGGTGAATAAGAGTCATTTGGGGAGTTTTTGGAGCTGAATGTTGTGCTGCATCTGTGGAGGAACAAGCCAGTCGCAAACTTGCTGGGAAAAACAGTCTTCTGAGACCTAAGCGTCCTCTACAGCTAACTAATTGGCGCAAAGGGATCCTGTTATGTGTTATTCACAGTTATATCTCTCGAACCAAGCAGTTCAGGTCAGCCTCTGTCGACCTGAACTGTTTAGCAGGGCTGAAGCAGCAGCCTGTGAGCAAGCTTACCATAAAAATCCCCAATTCTTTTGTTTTGTTATCGCCACTTGAGTTGACCTTCCTGACTCTGTGGGAGGACGGCTGTTGTTTTAACAAAACCAGCAGCGTTTACCTCAGCGCTGAATGAGGCGCCTCACCTTGAGACGGCATACTTGAGGTTTTGAATGGCACGGCTTTGTTTTACTTTGGTTCGAGCTGGGGTTTTTTTGTAGTGGTTGCCTTCCCTGAGAAAATGGCATTGCAGAGCCGCAAGGGCAGACTCTGTGACGGCAGAGTCGTCCTCTTTGAGGATGCCTGTGGTAGTTTCACCGCTGCCTGCCTGGCCCTGAGCTCCAAATGAGATAAGTGGCGTACCTCAATGAGGGAGCCTGTACCAAAGCTAAATATAGAGATAGAAGAGAGGTAGAAGGGCAGACAAAGAGTTGCCGGTGCTTGCTGTGAGTCAATCTGTCTAATCGTGAGCAGAACTACAACAGACCTCACAATACGTGTCAGTCAGTTGACTGAAATTAGCAGCAGTGAGAGAACACACCCTTTGATCTGTCTCTTTAAGAGACAAACTCTGAGAAAAGTGTTTTGGTTGGACATTCCAGACATAGCTCCTACACCTTCTAGTACACAGGGCTGTCAGTCAGCAACGATGAGTTATAGGTTCCTTACGGATATCCTCGTAGTTAATGAATGTTTGTTCAAAGGCTGTCTGTGTCACTGTGTCCAAATCCAAAGCTCACTTTTTAAGCCAGTCACTCACACCTTCAGGGCCCCAGAGCACAGAGATAGCAACCTCCCAACAAGGCTGAGCTGAGATAGTGCCATTCCTTTCTGACACACCTCAGTGTGGCAGAGCATAAGCTGCACCAAGCACTCCTCCCCCTTGTTCATCAATCAGGCCAGGTTTAAATAGCGAGAGCTTAGAATAAGAGCCAGTTTGTTTACACAATTACAGCACACTAAGTACTCGTGCAGGACCAACAAATGTGAACCTGCATTCAGGGACACATGGCACTCGGTGTTCTGTGCCGCTGACAGATCAGTGACGACACGTCTGCCAAGGTGATCCAACGGAGTAATGCCGGACCTGTTTTGGGAGTAACCCAGTCATTGGTCCTTCGCCAGTAATTGATACAGCCTGGCAGGTGTCATAACAAGACAGGCCCCTCTCTCTCCGGCAGGCTTATTTAAGTGTGGCTGACACAGACTCCCTGGCACTGTCTTTCAAAAGACTCTGGGAACTTTGCAAATGGGGAAGGAGGGTGGCGAGTGATGGCGAGGGTGGAGAAACTCGAGCAACTGTGGCTTTAGTCTTTTACCAAAGCATTCAGCGACAGCATGCATCTGCAGTGTGTTAAAGAGACCTTTTTGCAGGAGACGCGAGGTACCATGGAGTGCTGAAAACTGTGATCCACACAGAGGAGTTCTGGTGCGTCTTCAGGCCTAAGCCACGCTTAAAGACTGTTATTTTCTCAGGTGTTCCACACTTTGAAACCTAGAATAAGCAAACTTTAAGAAGTAAAGCTCTTCACCTCCTCCACCTACCGGCACTTTTTCTCTCTCAGATGCGTAGGAGTCATCCTCCTGTTGTGTGCTACCATGCTAGCGCTAATGAAGCCAGCTGTCCAAACGCTCAGCCTGGTCAGCCAGAAGGGACCGCAGCCTTTGTTGATGCTAGGTGTTACATCTCCTGTTGGAACACACACTTTTGTTTCAACACCGCCAACCATTTGGCACAGGAAGGGCCCTGTCTGTTCACCCCCTCTCTCACACACACACACACACACACACACACACGAGCACCCGCAATCCACTACTTCTATCTCTCACCCCATTTGCTGTACTTTGCTGCTTTTATTGTCCTGCTCGCTGCCACCTCCCCATCTGCACACGCCAGCACATTGATTTTCTCTCTACAGCTTTATGGTTGATCATTTTCTTTTGACACTGCCTGGCAGAGCGCGTTGGCTTTGTAATCGCTGACCTCAGCTCCACACCTGAGTGGCTGTGGCCCCACTGCCTCTCAGACTCATCCCAAAGCAGCTTCTGTTTCACAATGAAGTGCTGCACCATGAACGGACAATCCCCAGCTGGGTCGCTCTTACAGCAGAGAGACAGTTTGGAATTGTTAGGCAGACAAGCAAGAAGAACCGATGCAGAGCAGTTCATACATAGCCATGCTACATCAAGCTAATTAATTATAGCTTTATTTGAATGGGATCCCAGCTTTGTGGCTTCAATTGTTCTTGCCTGTCAAGGTCTTTAAATAGATTGTAGGATGTATCCTGGATAGCGGAGCCAAAGGATGTGCGACACCTGCTGAAAGTATCTCTTGAGTGTGGCGCTCACATCATGGTGAAGAAAAAGAGAACCTACTGAGGATCTCAGAGAGAGAGGAAAGAGGTTGTGAGTGAAATAGTTCTCCTGATGAACCCCGATTGGATTTCACAGCTACGGCACAGCAGCGATGACCCCGCACAACAACTTGCAGAATAACAGCGGCTCTCCCTCCCTCCTCAACCACCTTTCGTCCCTCGCCGCCCCCCCTCGGCCTTTTGCACAATTACTGAGTCCATGTGAATACGAACCAGTCGTAAATGACCTGCGCGACGCAAAAGACAGAAGGAGAGCGACCTCGCTGAAACAATTCTCATTGATTGAAACAGAGGCTCACGATTCTCCCGGATACGCCTCCTCCTGACAAATTTGCAGCCACTTCAGAAAGAGGTGGGCGAGTGGGGATGGGGAGAGTGAAGGGAAAAAAACTGTTCAGGTGCTTTGTACTCACAGTGCATATTCAGTAAGTGAATGCAGGTGGTTTGTGCGTGTGTGATAGAGCATGTTGTGTGATGTGAGATAAAGTAGCCGGAGAGCTAGTTTGAGCGCCCGCAGCCCGGGCCCTCTGCTGACAGGGCTGCTCTCGCTGGAGAATTGATTTGGCCTCCGAGAGGATCTGTAGCTCTCTCTGTGGAACAGAGGGATGGAGGAGGAGGGGAGGGGAGAAATGGACGGAGAGTGGGTGGAAGTAGCACAGGTGGAATTGAGAGATGGTGGAAATGAAAAGAAGACACGGGAGCACACAGCCAGCGCTCGCACACACACACACACACACAAACGTGAAACAGACAGTCGGTCAGGAAAATTTACTCCCCGTAATAACCCTTTCTGTAGGCTGGCTGTCTCGATGTCTCCTGGCTCCTTCAGCCCGACCAGGTCACACCGACTCCCACACAGCACACACACCACTTCAGCACGAAATCTAATGATCTCACACACTGCTTTAGTGTGCCTGTGTGTGCAAGTGTGAATGTTCTCTGTTCCTCTGCTGCACGGAGCCTGTTGTTCAGAAGTTTGTCTTCACCGTTGGATTCGGATCGCTCACATTTTACTGCGCTGAGCATCAAAAACTTCTCCGGCATTATTTTTAACAGCCCCTCATTCACTCTGTGTGGTTTTATTCTCTCGGGCTTTAACAACCCTTTTCCCCCCGTAGGGGTCATTTTAAGTTTCATCTAATCTATTTAGCCTGGGTTATTGGGTTGGGTTTATTTAACTGGTGCTTCCACTCCCTGCCCCCTCCTCCTCCTTCTCCTCCTTCAGCCATTCCCTTTAATAGTTTTGACATTTAAATGACATAGTACATATATTTAACCTCGCTGGCTCCTTGCACACTCAGCACTCATAAACACAACGCACATACAGCACACCTCTTATTACCTTAATCAAAAAAATACAAATGCTAAATGTATGCAGCTTCTAGGATTGTTGTGGATACATTTTTTGTGGTCTTAGGAGACAGTCAGCAGCACATAATGGAAGTTTTAAGACTGTGACAGCCACAACAAACTCACAATAAATCACAACAGCAGAAGGTCTTTTCATGTTCATCCTCTCACAGTGTGAACCGCCTCTCTCTGTCACTGTTTGAAGCCTCGCTGCTCACTCACTCAGTGAACAGAGGGAGACGGAGCTGCTCAGCGTACAGTCCACAGATTAGTGTTTTAGGAAAAATCTGCCTAAGCAGGCTATGACAAGTGATACTGCCGTGGGTTTGGATCCCAAAGTTACCCGTTCAATTAACAAACATTTATCTCCAATGATCTCAGTATCGCTCCAGCAGCTTCTTTAAAAACATACACCCCAGTCATTCTGATGTCTTCCCTTGTTTCTCCTTTTCCAGTGACTAACTACAATAATGTGGTGGAAGCCGGCTCAGACTCGGACGACGAGGACAAGCTGCACATCGTGGAGGAGGAAGGCCTGGCGGACGGGGCCGACTGCGAAAGCACCCCGCCAGAAGATGAGCACCCTAGGGAGCACTGCTGGGACCGAGGTGAGGATGCGCAGTGTGTTGTTAGTTGTTGTGAAGTATGCAAACGTGCACCTCCTCTTCCTACCAGCCATTTCGGCCTCTTTCTGAAACACAGTCCATGTTTTTGCACCGGGAAAAAGTTCCACACGAGTGCTTGCTTAATCTGATTTTCTGCTTTGAGATTCAAATGTGACATGATTTAATATTTGCTACACCTGTGTTTAGACAAATGCTGGTTTGTTCAGCGGCATTCGTGCCACACTTATTTCTGAAAAAGCTACTTGTTTTTTGGGGGGTTGTTTATGCATTTGCTGTTGTTTTAACCTCAGCAAATGGACCGTAGGCTAAGTTAAGAAAGGCCTCGCTGACATCTGCACACAGTTAAGTACCAGGCTTTGTCTCATTGTGAAACAGAGTGTAAGGAAACAGGTACTACATCCAGCTATGGCAGGAAGCATGATATTAAACAAAGACAATGCCAACAGAGGGAGAGACCTTCAAGCAGAAAAAAAGTAACCTTGTGGCCCACCGAGCCAGTGGAGTGCTTTATGGCACTGGTGGGCATTGGCGGGGCCTCCGTGAACTTCTTTTTACCTCAAAGCACGCGGAAGTGACATCAGAGGCAACTCACCGCCACAGGAAGGGGCTGACGTCACAGCACCCCCCCCCCACACACACACACACACACTAAACAACAATTGCAGGTGCTGAAGGATGTTGGTGTTTCAACCTGGGCTCAAGGCCTCTGTGCTGCAGACCTCACACTGCATGCGCAAATAAATCTGTATTCGCACTTGTGGCGCTGTGAGCTTCAGGCTTGTGCCAGAAATTGAAGGTAATGAGATATTCAGCATTTTAGCCTGTTGGTCATTTTGGGCTGTGATGTGTGAAACAGAAAGGAGGCTTCAGTTTAGCCAGAGCTCAGGTTAGCACATGTGAAAATGTCCAGTAACATATCACTTTCAGTCTGAGGAGGGATTTTTATTATTTTAAAATGTATTTTAATTCCTCTGCAGTGAGCAGCCCTTAGTTTCTGTTGCGCGGTTTCGGTTACACAGGCAAACGTATGTGCAGTCACACCAGAGACCTGTGCACGCCGCAGCCACCTATTCCCCAGATGATGCTGTCATTCTCATCGCCGCTCTCCAGCTGTAGCTCCTCGCATCAAGGGAAAGTTGGAGGAAGAATAATGTCATTGGTCTTGGCCGAGGCTTGTGAACATTAAACACTTCAAAAGCATGAGTTACACTGAAACAGCTCAGTGAGCTGGCTGCGCTCCACAGTTATGCCTGATCAGGCATATTTTCTTTTGCCTTCAGTCATGTACAAACACACACACACACACACGCTCTGTCTAGCCCACATCTCATACATCAAGCAGCATCTTAGCTGTCGCCCTGGATCGCACTGATGAAACACGGGAAAGCCGCAGTCCTTTAAACAAACCCACGTCTCTCGTCCCTTCATCCCTCCCCTCCTGCACTCCTGAGAACAGAGTTTCTGGTGCAATCCTTGAAAAAGTGACCACCACCCACTAGTCTTCTCCTCGGCAGAGCCCGGTTTGCTTCAAATTAAAGCCTTGACACCCATTCTCCAGAGACTGCTGTGCTCCAAAACTGAAAAAAAGAAGTTGTTTTTCTGCACTTCATTTACCATCCCTGCTTTCCTTTTTTTTTTTTTACCTCCTCATCCATTCCCTCACCATTTCTGTCCTTGGGAATCATTCCTCTTGATTATACGGTACCATGGGTCGCCCTGCTCGCTGTCATTACTCATTCACTCCTAAATGATTGTGGAGCAGCGCAGTATTGTTGCAGTAAACTGCAGTCTGCTGTCCTCTAAGGACAAGCTGACTAGCTCTTGAGGAGGGAAAGGTAAAGAGAGCGGTGACCTGGGAGGGCCTCTGCTTTACATTTAATGACTCAAGGAGTGTGATTACATCTCAGAGAATAGGTAGGGTGGAGCTGGAGAGCTTTGATATGGTGAGGCTGCAGTGAAAGGTTGGGGAAATACAGTCTTTACAAGATAGCTAGTTGTATGTTGTGCTTTGAAGCTTCCAGGCTCTCCCTGTTTCCTCACTGTTAGCTTAATATGCAGAGACAATATTTGATGCTTGCTGAAAATCCATTTTGTGGTTCTCTGTGGCTTCATGGACGCACATCAACACCTACTGTGTGCCTCGCATCATGTGATGTTAAAACTGAGCCACGGGAAAGGAAGAAACCCCTGAGGGTTGGAAGGATTGCTCAGTAGAGACTCAGAGCACAAATGTTTGATAGCACTAAGCCGAGGATAAGCAAATCATTGTGGACTTGGAAATACCTCACATCCCTTCTCCTGCTGACAGGAGATAAAGTGGAACATCTTTTGTAACGAATGCCTGTGTGAATCCCGATTGCTGATACGCATCCCCCAGCCAAGATAGAATCGGCGGACGGGTCTGGACGCACGACCACAGGAAGCAGCAGGGGCAAAGGTTGGCCAGGGCAGGAAAAGCATCATGGGATACCGTTGTATCTTGTTGCAGAGATGTGGGCAGAGAAGGGAGCGAGGGAAAGAGAAGAGGAGAGAGTGGGTGGTCTGGTGATTTTGTTCTAAGATGTGCTGTAGTTGGGTTACGCTGTGCAATAAATAGTTTTTTAGACAGGAGCTGCAACAGAATGTCCTGCTACAACCTCACAGGGGCCGAGTTTCTGCAGCTTTTTTTAACTCGCTCGTGCAGCGGTGCATTCACATCCCTGTGTCAGCAACATAAATGGCCTATGTGTGATGTTTCATAGCAGGGGAGCAGCCTGATAACACGGAGCCGCCTTGGCAAAGCCCGCGAACCCTTCTGGCCGGGCTCTGTACCTAACAAAGAGCTGAGAGAAACGCGTCATACCTTTGCAACACGCACCCCCAACTGGGACTCTACTTCACACGCACGCTTAACATTTTGGTAGCCTAAAGGTGTGTTTGGATGGTCCCTTTAAGCGTGAGATGGGAGCTAAACCCAGCTCGCTGTAGCAAAGTGCTGATCTGCCGTCAGAGCATCAGTTTGCCACATGTGACACATGTTCTGCACGTCAGCATAACTTAAAAATATGAAGCTTTTCACTTCGAACCGACTTTCGTGTTTGCTAGTTAAACACAGCACACCATGCAGCAGATGTCCATGGAAGCTGTTTTCTGGGCTAATTTTGCTCAGCCCGTCATGACCTTTATCGAGCCCTGAAATAGTGAAATGAATAAAATCTGCCCATCAGATCTTTTCCATATTTAACCAATGATGGGTTCAGACCATATTAGCTCCAGTAGAGCAATTAAAATATACCACCCACCCAGCAAAAACTTGTTGACGAGATGATCAAAGTATAAGTATAAAACATGAAATGTAGGGAGGTATATTTTTAATTCATTGAAAAGCATGTCTAAAAATATGTTTCTTTTTCTGTAACTTCACAGTGTGGAGTTAGATCACACCTACCATGAACATGTGTTTTGTTTTTTAAAAAAACAGGCCTGTCTGCATATCTGGATTGGCCAATATGTATCATGGGAGATAAAACTTTTAAACCAGGCTGATTTCATACTGTGAATATATTGCAAGTACAGTCTGCTACATACTCACAGTTGTTCCTGTGTTATTTATTCGTGCTGTGCTTTCTCTCGTTGGACTTTGCAGAAGTGTGAATGTGACTGCTGATGATTTGTGTCTCTCTCTGGGTTAGCTGTGTGATAAACCGGTCCACCTGGTTAGGCTCAACTGCGGTGACGCTCGCTGGATTAAGCAGTGAAGGATGGGATTCAACTCTGTGACCAAATTTAGATGGAAAAGGATCTCTTCTTCTCTCCGTCTTTTCACCTTTAACTTTTTCAACTAATCTGAATGTGGTTCAGATGACTGGCAGAGTTGTCTTTTGAATGGCTTTTTGCTGAGTGGGAGGTGGTTAATTCAGCTTACCTCTGCTTCGGTCGGGTTTTTTTTAACTCATCAGAGAAATGCTAGATATTGATTTTCTCATCTAACCCTTAGCCAGAAAGCCATTTCCCAAAATGCCAAATGATTTCTTCTGCTATGAAAAATGAGGTAAACATGTCTACAGGGTGTTACTGTTGCCGCTGAGGTCATGGGAGAAAAGCTGAGTGATATTCAGGGAGTTTTCAGCCCCCTAATGTGGGCTGAGAATTCCTCGATTAGACTTTCTCAGCACCTGCTGCTGGCTTGAGCTTTACACACACACACACACGTTCATCAACAGACCACCTCGTTCTCTATATTATCTCCCACGGGCTCGTTCCAGGATGGGAGGTTTTCTTCAAAAGGTCTTTAATAACCATAGCAACAAATGAGCGCGCTCATATTGTTTCACAGCTTTGCTAAGGTGCACCAGAGGAAGCCGGAGTGAGGCTGTGCGTAAGAGCGCTGGTATTCACTGTGCGTCGGCGAGTCATGAAGTGCTACACCTGTTCCCGTCTCTGAGGAGAAAACAGCTGGCCCCGTCGTTCAGCACGCTCACAATTCACAAAACACAATCCTCAAATCTGTACTAAGCAGGGGGAGAGCTTAAATCGAGCCATAAAACATCTGCCTGGTAAACGCCAGCGCAGTAGGCTAACTTTGCTTTTAGCTCATAGCTCACTATTCCAATTATTCTCTGTAATGACACATACAGGCACGCTAACATATCCATAATATCCATTGAGGAATAATGCTTGTGTTTAATAGCTGACATGCTATACCTGGTTCCGGCAGCCGCTCCAGGAAGTGCTGCGAGAGCAGAGATAGAAAGAAGGAAGGAAGCTTTCATGCATCCCCAAGTCTGTCCTCAGGTTACACTTCCTATAACCGCAACTTGGTAATTAGTGCTCATTACTAGCTAGTAGGGCTCATGTGACGTGGAGAAAGAAGGCGCTCGCTCCCACATACAGCACCTCGTTTGCTGGGATATTAAGCACAGTCTAAAGGCCAAGCCTCTTCAGAGAACACAGTGTTTGTGTGTCCATATGTGTGTGGCTGTGTGTGCAGGGTCTCGTGAAATGTCTGTCTGCTGCAATGCATCAGGACAAGATTCATCACCTAATTATCAGTCCAGTCTCAACAAGTACCTTACCTAACATAGGGAACAGAGGCTGTCCATTCACTTCTAACAAAGAGCACGGTGTTCATACAGTAGCCTCTGGCCTTTGATGTTAATTAGTTTCTCATCCCATTGTGAAGTGCAGCATTCAGGATGTTGTGTTTTTTCCCCTCGACGCCACACGCCTCGTTCCAGGCTTGCAGGATTCAGTTCAGTCATGACACCCTTTTTGACACCATGGATTATTGCATCTCATATACAAAGGTTAAGGTTTTATGTGTGCAGCGTGCATCAATAGAAAAAAAGGTGTCGAAATAACAAGGTAATCAATAACATTTCTGCAGTCGAGGCTGTAATCACTGTATGTTTATCCTCTCGCAGTGAAGGAAGATTGCGTTTCGGATGGCGAGGATGATGTGAGCACAGATGCCCTTGTAGAGGAGATGCTCCAGCAGGGAGACACGGCTGTCATCTACCCGGAAGCCCCGGACGACGAACCTCAGCGCCAGGGCACTCCCGATACTGGCATCCACGACGAGAATGGTACAGGGCATCGTACGCTCTAAAACACACTTTTCATCTTAGATCTCAAAGCCACTGAGCTCTCAAAGCTACTGCAACCCACCCAGTAATTACTCGCCCCTGGGGGGTGGAGGCGGAAAACAGCTCTACCTGCTCCCTGTATCACCTCAGGTGTTAACTCCACCCCATTAGCGCCACTTTCCGACATCATTACACACACTGCTATTTGTTAAGTGCAGCACACTGGGGCCTTTATGACTCCCGGGCTTTTGGCTTTTACCTGCTACCACTGAGAGGAAAAAAAGAAAAAGGGAGGTGAGAGGGAGAGAGGGAGGGATAGTGAGAGGAGGAGGAAAAAGCAACACCTGAGTAAATTTGTCACGTCTGTGCGAGCTCTGACTCACAGCTACCTGAGCGATAATGTGTGTGCATTCCCATCCCGAGGCCCTCACCTGTCCCGCAGGGGAAACTTAATACATCACCTGTTAACAAAGTAATGTTTTACCTGTGTGGGAGCTGGCCAACTGAGACCCTGTGTTAACCAGCTTGGATCCAGACAGGCGGCTGTTGTTTACCAAGCTCACTTTTCCCCACGTGCGTGGGCGTTTTTTGAAATGCCTTAAATGCGCAACAGGACTTCGGATCATGAGATATGAAGGGAGTGAAAGCTGCAAGTGCTTCTGAAATGCAAATGAAGACTCAAAATGTAGTTGGATACATATGTTTTATTTACAAAGACAGGCAGGCATTTGGATAGATGATTAATCATCCATTTGGGTACCTGTGTCCTGTTTACCTGTGGGGGAGGATCCCTCAGGGATTGGTTAAAAAGCACAGGAGTCTCACTGTGGCAGGCCACGTGTAACATCAAAGAGTTTTTAACCCCTTCTTCTTTCCCTTGCTCACTCTCTGCCCTTCTTTTCCACTAGGAACTCCAGATTCATTCTCTCAGCTGCTCACCTGTCCGTACTGTGCACGGGGCTACAAGCGCTACAGCTCTCTGAAGGAGCACATCAAGTACCGGCACGAGAAGACGGAGGAAAGCTTCAGCTGCCCCGAGTGCAACTACAGCTTCGCCTACCGCGCCCAGCTGGAGAGGCACATGACAGTCCACAAGAGCGGACGAGATCAGGTAGAAACTGACTTCTGACACTTTTCTTTTTCAGAGAAACCGATTAGAGATGATTTGTTCCAGTAGCACACCTGCTTGCACAATGCTGTAGCGATTGTTCAAATCGACCCTGCTTATCTTAGCTTAGTTTCCTTAGCAGCTTCCAAACAGGATGAATAAACAAGAACTTTTGCCCTCCATTGATTAATGACATGAATTAGTCGCAGTTCAAAGGTTGCGTTTCCACTGTATATCTCGCCGCCTCACCCCTCTCCCCTCTCCTGACAGAGACACATCACACAGTCGGGAGGCAATCGTAAATTCAAGTGCACTGAATGTGGCAAAGCATTTAAATACAAGCACCATCTGAAGGAGCACCTACGCATTCACAGCGGTGAGTGGACAACCCCTGTCTCCATGGCAGCGTATTGTGTATGCGTGTGTGTGTTTGTGGATGGGCGTGTGCTTGGACGTGAGCGGGGCGGGCGTACGCCTCGCGAGTCTCTGTTGGCCACAGATGTTTGAGTCTCCTCTGAAGCAATATTTATGTTTTATTTCTGTTTCAGCCAATTCCCCATATTTAGATATCCTTATTGTGTTTCGGTCCATTGTGTGCTCTTCCTTAATGTGCAATAATTGTGTTTCTTTTGGCATTATGGGACAGCAATTAGAGAAGGGCATTTCCCACTGGTGCTATTACATCAGCGTTTAAGCATCATTGAAATGCATTAGAGCGTTTTCCTGTCGTACTGCTCATAGCCCAGCTTGCTCATTTAGCTTCATTCACTAATGGAAATTTGTTTCTCCCACCCCCAACCACCCTTTTCTTTCTCTCCCTTGTACACATTGTGGTTTTATCCAGGAGAGAAACCCTATGAGTGCTCAAACTGCAAGAAGCGCTTCTCCCACTCGGGCTCATATAGCTCCCACATCAGCAGTAAGAAGTGCATCAGCGTCATCTCAGTTAACGGCAGATCGCGCCTAGGGAACGCGAAAACCCAGAGCCAGGGTCAGTCGCCAGGACTTTCAACGCCACCCTCGGTCCTCCGCACTCAGATTAGGGAGAAGCTGGAGCACAGCAAGCCCCTGCAGGAGCAGCTGCCCCTCAACCAGATCAAGACAGAACCTGTGGACTACGAGTACAAGCCAACAGTGATATCGTCCCCGACTGTGACCGCCATGAATGGCGGCGTTTTCGGCGGAGGTGCTACAGCTCCTCTGCAGGGCACAGTGCAAGCTGTGGTCCTACCCACTGTGGGGCTGGTATCGCCCATCAGCATCAACCTGGCAGACCTGCAGAATGCGCTCAAAGTGGCGGTGGATGGTAACGTCATCCGTCAGGTGCTAGAAAACAATGCCAAAGGCCAGGTGAACTCAGGGCTAACCACTGGAACGCTTCACACCCCACAACAGCAACTCATCTCAGCCATCAGTCTGCCAATAGTGGGTCAGGATGGAAATGCAAAAATCATTATCAACTACAATTTGGACCCCAACCAGGGTCAGCTAACAGCCCATAATCTAAAGAAAGAGCCAGAGCCTATGTCACCAGCTCAAACCACCACCAACACATTCAAGTCCCAGAAACTCCCAGAAGATCTGACTATCAGAGGCAACAGGGCCAATGAGACGAAAGAAAAAGAGGAGAAGACCACTAAGACTTGTCTCCTGTGTGACAACTGTCCCGGTGGGCTGGATGCACTCCACGCCCTCAAGCACTGCAAGAAGGATCGTCTCAAACTGAATGGCGTGGGCCTGGATAGGTCCGATTCTGCTGTTGCTGCCCTGCTGTCAGACGGAGGACTCTGCAGCCAGCCTAAGAACCTCCTGTCACTGCTCAAGGCCTACTTTGCCTTAAACGCAGAGCCCACCAAGGACGAGCTGGCCAAGATCTCTGACTCGGTTAGCCTCCCGGTCTCTGTGGTAAAGAAGTGGTTTGACAAAATGCAGGAGGGTCAAATATCTCTGGGTGCCCCAACACCTCCCTCAGAGGAAGAGGACACTTGTGAATCTAACAGTGTGGTGTCTCTGGTCCCAGGGAAGGACAAAGCCACTATAATTCCTCCTGTGACCCAGGACAGCCCAACAGAAGCTACCCCAGCAGAGATCAACGGCGCTCACAGCTCGCCGGCCTCCCCTTCGCCACTAAATCTTACAGCCGGAGGTCCTGGGCCAGCGAAGAAAACCCAGAGCGCCGAGGGACCCCTAGACCTATCGCTGCCGAAGCCAGCCAGAGATGAAGCAGAGAGAGCGGCCAATAAAACCTGCCTTTACCCCTCCCCTTCCTCTGGCTCCGCCAACATGGACGAACCCCTAAATTTAACTTGCACAAAGAAAGAGGCATCGCCACTCTCAGCCATGGGCACCTGCCCCACCGCACTGTACGCCAGCCAGCCAAGTGCCAAACCTCTCGACATTGTCACCACAATGCAATGCCTAAGAGCACTAGCCGCCAACAACAAACAGACTATCTTGATCCCCCAGCTGGCTTACACCTATACCACTACAGCAAACAGCCCCGCAGGGACTGAGACGCACGAAACCATCCACCTCAACGGAGTCAAGGTGTGCACCCATTTATGCCCCCTCATTTTACTAGCAGCAGAGCTTTTCTGTCCTTCCTTAAACATATATTTGGTTAAAACGATGCTACTCGTATTTGCACACTAAATATGAAGCTAGCCAGCCAATCAGCTAGCTTATGTAAATATGTAAAACAAATGTTCTGACTCATAGCTAATAAGACACACTAATTAACTGTTACGTTTTATTTACATGCCAAAGGAGACAGAGTTTTGTTACCTTTTGATAGAGCCAGGCC
>VUQG01021015.1:0-16033 GCA_015106755.1 Etia nguti | reverse complement strand
ACAAGGCTAAGCATCAGGCTTTCAAATGAATTAAAAGTCTGTCTTGGTCTTTGGTTGATTGATAGGCTGGTGTGTATCATAAATAGAATAAATAATTAAGCTTTAAAGCTCTCTTAATGAATATTCTCTTAATGAAAATCTCTAAACAACTGAAAATAAAGTGCTCTGGTGCTCAATATGAGCTTCATTTAACTTGCCAAACAAAAGCAGGTACAACAGATTTACATAACAAATCAAATGTCAGTTAGTTAAGTAATTTCCCAACATGTTTCTAAATTCACAATGTAAATTCACGACATAACAGGTTATCCACATTAATTCGTTCATAATTTTCCTCCCAACTACTTTGGTTCTTTGCTTATACAGAGGCTGCTAACTTGTGGCTGGCTCTGAACTATGCATAGCTTTAGCAGCTTTGTTGACTCCTTTAAAATGTTCAACATGTTAGCATGTGGTTGTGAGTGTGCATGTGCTAGCATGTGATTTTAAATCTCAAATATACTCAGTAATGAAATACATTATTTAAATTGGCTTTACTTTTTTTTAAGTATTCATGATTTAGCCTTTTGGGCATTTATTTGTAAAAGAACAATCCATCATCTGTCTTTTCTTTTGTTTTAATTTTCATAATTAAGATAAGTATTAAGATAAGAGAAACAGCATTGGTGACTATGGTTACCAAATAAAATAATTCACTAAATATTTGTACTCAGGTATTTCATTGGATGGTGGAAAGCAAGGGCCACTGAGATTAATTGGTTTTCCCTTGGCAAGGGGTTAATGCACATTCACCACTGGGCTGACAGGGGGGCATTGTAAATGATGTAACCCGGAGAAATATCAGCAATCTGGGAAAGCTGCTGTCTCTTCCTCCCCCTCTTTCCTATCTTATCATCTTCTTGTTTCTCCCTCCCCTCTGTGCCTCTCAAGGCTCTCAGTCCCTTTTCTCTCCTCCTATCATTTCCCCCTTCTCTTAGTCCTCATCACATCTGTTTATCCTCGAATACACTCTCTTCTATCATTTTAAACTTATTCTGCTTAGTCGGTCCTTTTTGCATTCATCTTCTTTTGTTCTTTCATCTCTTATTTCATAAAGCTTTTCTATTTCTCACTACTTTCTCCCCTTTCCTTACACTTCGCTTTACTTCTCTCCCTGTCTCTCCTGGAAATGCAGGAGAGAGGTAGAGCGATTGAAGGCAATATGAGATTGAAAAGAGAATAGAAACCTGAAAAGGATGGATTGAAGGGGGGAGGGGGCAGTGAAGAAGAGTGGGAGGGAAAAGCAAGGAGACGATCAAAGAAAAAGGAGACTCCAGAGAGAGTTCCTGAATTAAATAGAAGATTAAATTGAATTAATATTGAATTGAGAGATAGAAAGAAGGCGGGAGAGTGAAGTAGAGGCAGGTGGATGCTAAGAAACTGGCCCACATAACAAATATCAGAGTAACTAGTTAATAAATATATGTTCCCAGCAAAAGGGTCTACAATGCATTTTGTTTTGTGGGAAGATTAATTTACTTCTCTCAGTTTCGTGCAATAATGATGTGAGAATAAAAATATGCAGCCTGATAAAAACTTTATACACAGAAAATAATGTGTAAGCCATTATAACCTCCTTTCACAGGCACTATTTTCATTCCCAAACAGAAAATCTGCAGATGATGCAAGCCACAAAATTGCCTCAGCATAGTAAGAAAGAAATAGTAATTACCTACTTTGCTACATATAGAGGTGACAGAACTGAGGACTATTAGCTTATTCACTGAATATGTGTGATTGGAGTCAGAGCTGTCATCCCTAATGGAATCGTATGCTTTGGTTTCTCTAATTAGATAAAACGTTGATACTTTATGTTGTAAACTCATTTAAAGATCTTCCTGCTGATGTAGTGAAGGCTCCTTCAATTAATTCAGAAAGAAACTTGTTCTATTATTTTGTTGTTGTTTTTTTGTATAATTTCATGAAAGCTTTTGATTTATTTTAAATTAGTGTTAAACATGCTTGCATATTTGTAGTAATTGGAACACCTTGTTTGGAGGATGGTAATCTTAGGCTGAAAATATTTAACAAATTTAAAATCAATTTTAGGCACTACATTGTGAGCGTAGTGACTGATTGCCAAAATGCTTTGGCAACTTTTAGGCATTTACTAGCCAAGTTAACATGTCTGCCAGATTTTGGTAGTCTCAATACTGTGTTAAACTGAAATTTAACCCTGCAGCTTACATGCACAATTTAACCAGACATTGAGGGAACTTGACATAAAATGAGAAGTTTCCCACTATATCCGTGATCTAGGCAATGAGCTTGAGCCTCCAGTAAAGTCTTCTAATATTTAATGAACATCTTAAAGGGGAACAGATCTCCACAACTTGAAAAGAGCTCCCCTCAGCCCTGCAAAGCATTTCAGCATCATTTAGCGTTCACCTTAGGATTGCTTTGGTATTTAAGCAGCAGGATGTAGCACTTAAAAAAAACAAAACTCTTGAGCCCTTAGCCCTCATTTAGCAAAACAGGCAACAACCAAAAACTAGCTTGTAGACATATTAGAGTGGAAGCTAAATGGTCAGGCATATTTTCCAACACAGGGTCCAAAACCAGCATAAGAATAAAAACAAGAGTACTACTCTAACTTTTGGATGTAGAAAATATAGGAAATATGCTTTGCTAAGAACTTCAAAGCATCAGTTGTAAAGTTAATGAGGGTTTTAAGTCATAAGGACAATTTGATGTGAACAGGTTTTGTGGGCAGGTCCAGGAGTGACTAGATTTGATTTTGTTTGAGATTTCATTTTTGAGCAACACAGCCAGTTAACTGCCTGCACAACACCCCTGCCAGAGCTGCTAGCAATGACTAATCAGGTCTTTCCAAGGACAATGAACCACATTAGTAGCAGTAGATTTGAGGTTAGAGAAAGAGCTTCATCATCTGGAAGTTCAGTTTTATTGTCAGACTGGTTAGAACAAAGTAAAACTTGTTTATAACTGTTTCTATGTATAAGGAAACTTCCCCAAGCTAAGTCCTCAACAGCCAACTGAAAAATACCATCTTTTGTACTTAGTATTTCCCAGGGGTGGGCATGTGTAACTTTCAGTGAAAACATTTCCGTACCCTTCAAAGCTTCTTGCAGGGCAATTCCCGCAATGTCTTAGTTGTCAATCTCAAAGCAATTTGGAATTTTTAAGTCCTTCACAATCAACCACGTTGTAAAGTCCTGATTGACAGCAGACAAACCCTTGAGATGTCAACCTGCCTTGAATAATGGTCTTTATTTTCTGCTTGCCTTACTTGCTCCTGTCTTTCACACACAAAAATCAGGCACGTAGCCTCCACTTCATTTTTTTTTCTATTTTACTGTGTATCTTACATAATTGAGCACCTTTCTTTGATCCTGTCTGTCCTCTCTTCTATCCGTTTGTTGTTCATTTCCATCTTTCTCAGCCCCAACTTTCTTGATGACTTTGGGGAGCACCGTTAGCATTGGCCATCAGATAACAATGTCCTTGATCAATATATTCTCGTTGTTCATGAGAGTACACACAAGCATGTGTCTGTGTGCAAGTCAGCCATTTGTCTGCGTGCCCCAAAGTGTGTACACAGCCTTTTAAGGCATATCTCCTTAGGATCAGCATGTGGCTGAGCACTGAGCTTTTAATACCCTTGCTAAAGCTATAGGGGCCGACATTCCTCGCCTATCGTCCTCACTCCCTTCCTAATTAAGTTTTTAATACAACTTAAAAACCGTAGAAGGCAACATTACTATTCATAGAAAGAAAGAGGGGAACTAGGTGAAGGAAAGGGGAAGGAAGGAGGAGAGCAGAGAAAAACAAGCAGAGCTGAGAGCTACTGAAAATGAAAAAAGGGTAGAAAATGGAATTACAGAAATATGAAATGGAGCAAATTTGAGAGAGTTTTCAGTAATACTGATTTAAAGAAGAAGAGTATTTTCAAAAAATGCTGACAGTCTTTAAATGCCAAATTAGCTGAGAAAATGTCACAAGGTCTTAAAGGATTGCCTGAATGGAGATATCAGATAGAAATTTTGAATACATTTAACTAAAGCCCAATAACTGACTAACTGGCTAGGCTTTGAAATGTCAGTTTATCACATGGGACACTCGTATAAGAAAATAAGTATATGGAAAAATTTATTACAGGTATTTAATATAAAATGTTCCCATGGAGTCTGAAATGTAGTTGGAAAATGACACGGCGATAAAACTCATCTTTGCTAGTTAATAATTTTCACATCTGCAGCTTTAGATTAGGCTCTAATTTGTGAACTGTATTATATTGAATTGAACTATATTGAATTGTGGCTGATTGCTATAAAAGATTATTAAAACAGTTAATAAAGCTACTAGCCAGCATAGTACGTGGCATAATAGTGCACATTACCCTGCTGAACTTACCGACTAACCCTAGCAAATACCATTGCATCAAAGGAGTGGTCTGCAACAATATTCAGCTATGTATCAAAGTCACCTTCACGTGCCAAGACCTGAGGTTACCCAGCACAATATTCCCCCTGATCATTGCCTCTGCTGGCTGTCCAGTCCATCCTCCTGCCATCTCTTCCCCAGTTAAATGAGGCACACACATTGGGTTGTCCACATCGCATTACAGAAAACATAATTCGTCACACCAAACCACCTTCTTCCACTGCTCTGTGAATTGGTTGCAGATAAAGGTTATTTATTCTATCTGGTCTCTGCTTAGTTCCCATAAGCAGCAAGCTGGGATGCACATGAGTTCTGACATCTTTCTATCATAGCCGGTGTTATTTTTGAGCAGTTTATGCCACAGCAGTTCTTCTGTGCAGCTGGACCACATAGCCCATCATACGTGCATCAGTGAGCTTCTGGCACCATTGACCCTGTTGTCGGTTCACTGGTTGTAAGTTCTTAGACCATTTTTGGAAGGTACTACCTACTGCATTCTGAGAACATGCCACAAGATGACTTGATGACTTGATGGGCTTTTCATAGTCTCTTGTGTTACTTTCCTATTATTCCTGCTGCCACCTCATGAACAGAAGCGAATGGACTGCTCCATTGCTACATAACATAGCTTTCCACATAATGTGCCATTTCAAGAAAATGGCTTTTATTTCTTTCACCAGCTTTTTGTAACTTGTGGAAAGTATTGCCTGCATTTAAGTAACTAAGTGCAATGCAGGGAGTTATGTTTTGTAAAAAATTTATTGTTTAATTAATTGATTTGCTAAAAATTCAAACTGAGGGAAAAGTAGAGAAACAATATTTTGTTCGGCAAACTTGGCAAATGCAGACAGTGAGTTTACAGATAGTGCCTCAAGATGTATTTATAGTATTTAAAAATTTAGAAAACAACCACAACAAACATCACATACATACATTAAGAGACGTGCTCCACAGTAGGACCTCACCTACAATGCAAGTTAAAACACAGAATAAAAGATAGGGGGTACTATTTTTCTATTAGCTAATTTTTACATCAACAAAGTTGAAGACTAATCACAACTCGAGGCTGTTTGATCAACACATTCGGCAGGTTTTTTGTTTTTTTCTCTCTGAGTGACATCAAAGAATATAAGTGTTCCTTTCTTTGTCATTGTGTTTGTGGGTCTTTGATACACAGTGGTAATCAAAGCACTATAGAAAACAGATAAAACAACTGATGAAAGTAAAGAAGAAAACAAAGATGTGAGTGAACTTTTGTAAGATTCAGTCACTAAGGAAGAATACAAAATCCCAATGAAAATGTGAAATGAATTTTGTAACCCTGTTGGCTAAATCCAAGACATATTTATTTATAGGCTACCACATAAGGCACAATAATATTTACCAATTCAACAAACAAAAAACAGGTATTCTCCAACATATTTATGATAAATTTATCAGAGAAAATGGTGGAAATTGCTTTCACAATTATTTTTAATTGACATATTTTTTTAAAAGTACTCTGTGAATTAGGGTTAAATAAAGAAAGACAAAATTGCTCAATTGCTTTTTGTTATCCTTTTGCCTGGCTGAGCTTTATTTAAAACTTTAAAGACCCTTCCTGCTTTCACAAAAAGCAAAACTACATAAAAGGCAACTGTCCGTTGGTCACTTAATTTATTTTTGGAAAGAAAAAATCAAGATTAAGAAACAAATAATATTTGTGTCAGTTGGTATACAGTAAATTTCTGTTTTCTCCAGTTTATCTTTGATTCTTTTTCTACTGCTAATGATGATTATACAGTAAATAATAATGGATGATGAGCAGAGCGGGAAGTGAAATAATTATTATAAGTCATCCTGTTCACAGCGGTGGTTCATGAACTGACCTTATATTGAATGAGGTTGACAGTGAGTATATGCAGTCTTGTTTCCTTTAATTTTGTTGTATATTTGTAAATTGAACATAATTAGACAGACTTTGTACACAAGTTCCAATGAAAACGTTTTCAAGGAAGAGTGCAAATGGCAGTGCTTTGTATCACAATGATGTAGCCGATGAATTCAGTTCCCATTAAGAAAAAAGTGCCTGGATATTTGCAAAACCATCCAATTTTTCTCAATTATGACTTTGAAAAGCACTTAGTTATAAATAACCCAATCCAATTTTGATTCAGACAGTAATTTCATGTAATCCTAAAATGGAAAGGTACCAGACCTTAAGGTTAAACTTAATTTGGTAGTTAAGCTTACAATAGTTAAGCTCAACTATTGGTAGACAATAGTTGAAACAACATTATGAGACCAATAATTTACTTGCTTTTTCTTTAACTAATGCAAAATCAAACGTTTTTAAAACAGTAAAATACTACTTCTACTACTGCTAGGGATGGGAATTGATAAACGGTTCTTGTAAAAAACCGGTTCCTAGTTGTTCATTTCCTTGGAATTGTAAGTCTGCCTGCCTTTTGATCCCACTTACCGGTTCTTGTACTTGCACTACAATCAGCTGATTTCAGTTTGCTTGTCAGGAGGAAAAAAGCGAAGCAGTCTAGTCAGGCTGCAGTCATTCCTTACTACCTGTTCACGTTTCTAAAGCAGAATCACTGTGGCAATTGCGTCAGCTTTGCTTTGAGAGAAAGATCTTAGAGCTTTGTGTCCTCATTAGGGATTTGTGTTGGTTCATGGGGTTGTAGCCTCAGATATATATTGTTAAATGGTGATTATGAGACAGTGTGTTTCAGCTATTTCATAGAGTAACATAAAAGTTATGTAACAAGTAGTATAAAGAGTTACTTCATTCCTCCTAGGATAAAGTAACGTACTGCATTACTTTTAAGAAAAGTGTTCTGTGTAATATGAGTAATAATAACTTTTTTGAGTAATGACTCCAACACTGATCACAAAACACGAAGGGAAATACTTCAACAAACATGCACAAACATTTGACCCACAGTATGCAATTAATTTGTATGAAGGGAATTTCTTTATTGCCGCTTAGCAAATGTGGTTACTCTCAAAACGGAGCAAATGTGAACCCAATGGGAATCAATAATGGAATCTGAATTGCTAAATTCTTATCAATTCCCACCCCTAATAACCACTAATAAGAATAATCTAACAGTTTTGTACTGGTCACTCATCTACTTTCTTTTTCTGTGACCTAGGATCTAAAATCATTGCTGAATAGAGCTGCAAGCTTTGGGCAACTCTTAAGACATTGACTTTATACTAACCCTTGACATTTATCTGTAAGAGTGAGTCACAGTAAACACACCACACACACACACACACACACACACACACACACTTGGTCTTTTTAAGGCCTTGTGGTCTAATGTGAGCTGTCAGCTCTGGCACATTGTTTTGACTTGTTGGGGATGGTCCTGCAGGGTATGGGAATTTATGTGTGTTTTCTCTTATGTGTAAATATTTGCATGTGTAAATATTTTTTTTCTGGCATATCGCCAATATTTTCTGTGAAATCCCAGGAAATGATATATGAAAAAAACATATATCTCAGAGTACTCGGGGGAGTAACCCCCAAACTAGGCAAGTGGCTCCAGTAGATCCCAAGAATGACATCCTGGAGGAGGAGCAGTATTGGAAAGATACTGTGCAGGACCCTCAAGGTCCCAGGCTGAGTTTGGACCCGAGCTTGAAGGATACAGACCAACTGTTTGTGTGTGTGTGTGTGTGTGTGTGTGTGTGTGTGTGTGTGTGTGTGTGTGTGTGTGTGTGTAACATCAAATAAAGATTATCTTACCATTTTAATCCCATTTTTTTCAATAAACATATTTGACATGCCCCCACATACATACACAATAATGGGATTTATACAGTGCATACACCCCCACACAAACATACTCCTGCATGCCTTTAAGGCAGATCATATGAGATTGTTGATGATTGTTTCAGTGAGAACATAAGTCAGTCATTCCTCACAATCTGCAGAAGAAATGGCACGCGCACACGCTCTCTCTCTCTCCCTTTTTTCGAGTATCACATCTTTTACGTGTACATGGGCATGGAGTTTCAGTAATCACCTCCTATCAGCATTGTGTTAATTGTGTATTCTGATAAATTAATGTGTAGGTGGGGAAGCCTTCAAGTTAGATGTATGCATCTTATAGATGTTGTTACACTTTAATGTTATAATCTTGCAGTGAAATTGATATTAGGGGCCATTTAAGACTACTTTGAGTTTAATCATTAACAACTCTTAATATCTGTTACAATAATCAAGCAAATGAAATCATAAACAAAAATGTAAAATAATCAGTCTAAGGGCTGCAGTGTGTAATCTTAAGCATTCGAATGATACAATAGATGTAAACCATGCTCTGATATCACAGGGTGTGTATGTGTGTGGGAGTGGTGAGTGGGTTCAACAGACAGTGAGGAAATATGTGTCAAATCTCAAGGAAGGTGGTAAAATCGGTATGTGAAAAGTGCCGGTAAGACACTTTCCCCTCCCACCCCCCCAAACAACTACCTTCAATTTGCCCGTAAGCAGAACACTTTACCACCAAACGCTTCAGTGAAAGTTTGCAATGCACACCAATTACAAGTGTGGAAAACTGGTGGTTCTACTGGGCAACCCCCAGGTCTGAATATATTTAGCCATATTAAAACGAAGCAGGGATTTGCTGTGTAAGGGCACGCGTGTTGAGCCTTATAAGTTTCACTTTAAAAGAAACTGTGAAATTGAGGTCAGAGAATAAAGTGATACCTGGGTGCAAGGAAAAGTTAACAGCTGTGGTTTTGATTTTGCCCTTAGAATACATATTGACTTTTAAGATAGAGGTAGAAGTAGAGTCTTTATCTCTTACTGTCACTTTTTTTAGTCTGTCTCTTGCTGTCTCTTTGGTAGTCTCATCATAGCAGACTCACCCTTTGCTATCTCAGCAGCTATCTGTAATGGGCACAACATTCAAAGTGCAGCATTGGTGTTTGTGTCTGGGTGTTAAGTGTCTCGGCATGCCTGGCTGTGTGTGCATGTGTATCCATGTAAAATGTCTTTTTCATGGCCTCTCTCTCTCTCTCTTGCCTTCTCTTTCGTCTTCTCTCTCAGCCCTCCAGAGTCTAAGCTTCCTTCCAGTCAATTGAAGCTGTTTTCATGTCTGGCACCCTGCGCTGCTGCAGGCGATGTTCATGTCTGTATTTGGGGCTAAGGAAGAGTGCATTTTTGTGTGCGAGTTCATGCATTTGTGGGCATAGGCTGCAGCTTCTCTGAGAACGTGATGCCTACACAGGATAGGAGGGAAAAAATATTTAATTTTTATAAATCAACACCAGCACAATTGGTGTGTATATGTGTGATCCAGCAACAGTTAAATTATCCAGTGCAGTATGTTTAGCTTGTTAAGCTGGTCATGTGAATCCTTATTTACAGAACATAATTATAGTGTATTACTCTGTATTTAAATAAGCAAAATTTAGGGTGTCTGTGGCTAAGTAAATAGAATGGGTCATCTACCAACCCAAAGGTCACGACAAGAACTCGAAAACTGGTTCTGATGTAACGTGTGCAATATAAAAAATGCTGCATGGATAGAATAAAGGGCAATATGAGCCTGTGTGTTGATGTGTGAATGTGCCTGTGGGTGGTAAGACAAGGTAGTAACAGGTTAAACCACAATAAAAGTGTTGCATAAATGCAGCCCATTTATATATACCAAAATCTGGACAAATTTCTAAACCTAACATTGCAGATCATAATACAATACATGTTTAAGATTAATACCGACATTTTTTTCTTTTAGACACCTAAAAATTTGAACAGATTTCAATGGCATTTGTTATATGTAGTTATTTTTGAGTTCTTACTAGGCTAATATGACCATTCAGTTTTAAAAATGTGTTTTATCGTTACAACAGATTGTTTAAAACCGGATCTGCTCAGATGTTTGTGGCGTTCCAAAAACATGTGCTACTAACAGGGAAATTGCAGAGTGCCCCCTGGTAGACCAGCCAAATTGTATGATTTTGGTGGTGTACATAGGCTAAAGTACAAAATTTGGGTCATCATCCAAAGACTTTTGGACCTAAGCATAACTCTTAATTCAATTCAATTCAATTTTATTTATACAGGGCCAAATCACAACAACAGTCACCTCAAGGCGCTTTATATTGTAAGGTAGACCCTACAATAATACATACGGAGAAAAACCCAACAATCATATGACCCCCTATGAGCAAGCACTTTGGCAACAGTGGTAAGGAAAAACTCCCTTTTAACAGGAAGAAACCTCCGGCAGAACCAGGCTCAGGGAGGGGTGGCCATCTGCCGTGACCGGTTGGGGTGAGAGAAGGAAAACAGGATAGAAGACATGCTGTGGAAGAGAGCCAGAGATTAATAGAATTAATCAGAATAGAAATTTTACCCAGGCCAGTGTGGCCTTGCTAGGTAGTGGTTCTGTCACCAACAACACAGGACTGACTGAATATGGATATATAATATATAATATATATATATATATAATAACTAATTAACTTCATTCTCTTAAAAAATGTTTTGTTCAGCATGTTTAGTGTCAGGGAGTGCTAAAAACCAATGTGGTGTAATTCATTAGTATTAGTTTAACTGTGATGTATGAATTTCCCATTATCTAAGGGTATTTTTTGAATTATATAATTAATATTGGAATCGATGAAAAAGTGTTTAGCTGTTTCATAAACATGTCTCTAAGTGGAGGCCTTTAGTAACAGATATTCTAGCACGAGTGCTATTTGAAAGAATTTCATCAGGATTCCTTTTAATGGGGAGTTTTACTTTGTGTAAATGCTGCATTTAATTGTTTCGACTGTAGTGTTTTCAGAGGGGCATTTAGGCATTAAATGAACAACTGAAAATTATAACCAGTCAACAGCTAGTCATTTTTGGATGCGTGTGTGTTTTTTAATATTAATTTTTTAATATTAATTCTATTTTGTTTCCTAATTCCTAATTTCCTAATGTTGTCTTTCCATAGCAAACCAGATATTTTGAAAGTGACTGGGTTGTATGCATTCAGACACAGTTTCCATCCATCTGGTATCGCCTCAGTTTACTGTTAGATAACTATATTAGTCAATCATAAGTATTGAATTTTACTCCACTAGGATATTATATTTAAAATGCTGTTTCAGCAGCTTTTCCTGTGCAGGCAGCGTGTCTGGGGCAGGATGCTGGATGTACTCCAGGCAGGTGTTTTCACACAGGTGTAGTTTGTAACTTAATGAAGTTAATTACATTAATTGGTTAATGAAACAATCAATTATCCCATCATCCCCTCCCACATGTCATTACCTTCATTGCACTATGCTCGGCCCCTGTCCAAATCCTCCTTGGCTTCAAATGATTTGAACGAATGCGTCTGTCTCCTGGATGGATGAATGAATGGATGGATCAATTAATAAATGAAATGAAGGGTAGAATGATGGATGCGTGTAGAGGCAGCAATGTTAAACTCTTGGAGAGATGAAAGAATGAAGAGATGAATAAAACAGAGGGAGGGGTTAACTTTTCATGAAAGCCAGAAATCCTGGGCACGTTCACTAAAATATTCCATGTGCACATCAGCAGGCAGATTTACTAACCTTTACTCTCTTTTGATGTCACATCTCAAATTCTCTGCCATTTTTAGGTTAATTAAAATGCCCCTGGCTTTGTGAACATCAACTGTAGTGACTCTGAAAATTATCCCACCATCCACTTCCCAAGATGACTAAAAATGGTTCAAATAGCAGTTTTCTGTCCAAGCTTTTATAGTGAAGCCAACAGAGACATTAAAAAAACAGAACACAGCAAGCGTCAAAAAAGTCTGTTTTACCCATAGACCATTAGCCATCCAGTACAGTTGCAAGCAGTGTTTAATGCTTCAGCATGGCTTGTATGACGTACACACACACACACACACACACACACACACACAGAAACACCCATCCATCCATCCTTCTCTGAGTCATATAAACAGCTAATGTCAAACCAAAAATCACACACTCACTTTTTATCCTCTCCCTCTCTCTCGACTTTATAGATACCATACCATTCACAAACACAGATTACATGGATCCTCAGGTACACAGAGGGGTTGTAATGTCAGGCACTTTGGTTTATCAGTCACATCAACAACAAGCTTTACAACATGGTAATTACCCATAGGCTTTTTGTAATCCACATCAGTGCTCAGAAAAAAACGCACACTCTCACTGAGGGTCAAAGAGGAAATGAATCCCTCCATACATATCGCTCAGATGTTGCCCCTTTAAGAAAAACCCCCAACTTCTTTCTTTATGCTTCTGTCAACAAAGTGTCTATACTTTTTTATCCACTATATATCTCTCTCTCACACACACACATGCATATGCGCTGTCTTACACACTGTTTTCTTGCTCTCACTTTCTCTCTTTCTCTAATACCATTATTTGAACCATCAGCCAGAGTGGTGGCATTTACTGGCCCCGATGCTCCCAGACACAGACACACACAAACACACAAGTGCACACGCGTACACACATAGTGTCTATCCGGGCAGGCTGCCCACTGCATGCTAAGCTAATGAGATTGGCAAAGTGCCACATTACCAATATCAGCAGCAACCTTCCTTCTTTTACTGAACACACACACATAAAGGGGATAGACAGACACAGAAGACTCGCAATCTGAATCAAACATATGCAGAGGCACCGACAGACATAGATGATGATCACAAAAGAAAAGAAACTCAACCATGTGCGCAAAAGTTATGGCCAGAACAAGATTTCTGCAGTTAAGTATGGAACTGATGGAGATTAAGATGTGAGGGATGCAATTAGCTAGCAGACTTTTAGGTTGGAGGGATGACAAAAATTAGGATTGCGTATATTTTTGCTTTTTCTTTGTTTATGAAACATTATCAAAAAAATTATGCCCCTTCCTCCTCAAACATGCACAATTCCCTGGTTTATATGCCTCTCACTGCTGATAGCTTAAAAAGTTCTAATCTTACCATGAGTTGTAGACTTAGGGTAATAATTTTTTCAAATAAATGTCTTCCACTTGCGCTGTGAAAAATACCAATGGCTCTTGAAATGTCCTATTCTCCATCCATCCATTTTCTTCCAGCTGAGCTTGTCCCAGCTCTCACAGGGCAAGAAACAGGATGCACTCTGTACAGGTCGGCAGTCTATTGCAGGGCTAACATAAACCGACAACCATTCATGATCACATTCACACCTACATCCAATTTAGAATCACCGGTTAACCTAATAAGCCCGTATTTGGACTGTAGCAGGCACAGGAAGAACATGCACACAGATCACACAAAAAAAGGCCCCAGCTGGTGGATGTCATATTCTTTGCCATGCAATTATTACTTAAAAGTGGATCCCTGCAATGTGGAAGCCATTGAATCATTTAGGTTACTATCTTCTCATTTTTGCTGCGGCACCTGCCCTTTCAGAGTGTGTGTGTGTGTGTGTGTGTGTGTAAGTGCATCCATGCATTTTTCTAGTTTGCATACTTCTACCTTCAAAACAGTGGTTGGAAATGTCAGAAAGAATCTGACTGAACTTGCAGTATGGTGCTATTGTTGGAACCTCCCGTCCACAAACAACACCAAAAGCGGATAGAAATCACTTTGCATTTGCTTCATTGTGCATGAAAGCGCTGCCATGAAATTTTCATGATGTGGTGTCCCAAAAACTATAAAAGTTTAATTCTAAATGATACACTTGTTATGGATACAAAGTGCATTCCAGCTGAGAACAAGAAAACCAATGAGAGAAAACACTGGAAACTTTTTGTGCGTTCATTTGTTGTCTGTATCTTCTAAGGACCCATGTGAAGTGAGTACAGAAGAGGAAAGAGTGTGTGGTGGAGAAGTGCTTAACTTGGACTCCTGGCAAACACAGCCACATCGGTATTATAGCTTAATAAGAGCAAAAAGAATTATTGCTTCAGTTTATAGAATGTTGTCCCCCCCAATGTCTTTGAAAAAGCTACCGAGTATGGCGAGCTGTTAAATATTTAGAGCTTCATTCTGCCAAGATTTGGCCGTTTTTGTCTTAAATGGAAACGTTGTAATTTTGGAAATTGAATTGAAAATCCAATGTTAAATAAGTTTGGACCAAAATGTGCATTAATATAATAAACAGAATTTCAAAGTCAAATTTACAAGGAATCCCGTACGTGTAAAATTGCGTTACTGGCAGAACCAAATTATAAATTGCTTGTGCACTTACAGATTTTTGTTGTTGTTGGAGCTGTGTCTCTAAGTGTGTGTGTGTGTGTGTGTGTGTGTGTGTGTGTGTGTGTGTGTGTGTGTGTGTGTGTGTGTGTGCGTGCGCGCGCGCAAGAGTGAGAGAGAGAGATAGCTTCAATAGTTTTACCAAGGTTTTTTGCCAGTGTCTGTGATGTCTGTCATTCTTTGGCCAGACTAACAATGCTTTCAGTCAGGCTATTTCTTCAAGTCATTCATCATTTACAGAATAAAATAAATGTTTTACTGGGGTCCCTAAAAAAAAAGAAAAAAGTAACAACGGAATATTGTTTCATTTGGGCCAAGAGCTGAGTGAAAGTGTACCTGCACTGGAAAATTTGCATAACTTGATTAGAGATACACAAGCACTTCAAGGAAATGTTCAATTGCTTAAGCACACTTTTTATTTAAATATAGCGTAAATTACAGTTAACACGTCACATATTAATGTATGCATGAAATTACAAATAAGGTGCAATTACCAGTGGAATTATTGCTTTTCATTTATTAATGAATTAACTGGCCTCTAGTCAATACAGTTTAATGTAACATACTGGGACCTTTTGGTAATTTATTGTGGGGACCCCCCTTGAACACAAAAGGTACCCTTCGGTTAAAAAAAGCCAAAAAACATATATATATATATATATCTTCTCATTTTTAATTCCTAACTCTTAAAGTAAAACTAATTGAAAAAAAGCAAAACAAAAAACAAACACACACACAAAAAAATTAAAGATCCTGAACAGGACATGAACCTCCTGCCTTCTTATTTGGCCTCTGTAGCTCTTTCAAACAAGGCTGGTTTTTCTTAATAATAAGTCCAGACTGCCACACCTTGACTGTGTCCCAGAGACGACTGTGGCTTCTGAAAAAATGGCAGCATTTGATGCCTTTGGATGAGAACCCATTTGAGCAATCAGCACTAGTTCAGTGCAGTCTGTGTTAAATGTCAACTGGTATAAGATGTTGTGGGACCCTTGCACACTTGACTATTTCTACTTCTACACCACCAAATTAAACTACTTTTTGTTAGTTTACTCTTTGCCAATACTTTCCTCTTCACACCTACGGTCGTTCTCAAACCTTACTCTGATACTCCTGTATGATGTCTTTTATAGTTTCTTGTTGATTGTTTATACCCCCCACACCCCACCCCCACCTCAATTCCTTCCTAAGTCTTTGCATCGCTTAGCTTTCTTTGCACTCCTACTTAGCAGCCCAACCTTCTGCCTGTTGCTAAGGTTACCAGACAGTAAGGAAGGAGGTAAAATAGGCAAGGAAACTTGGAAGAAGAGAGAGTGATGAGAGACACTGTGTGTGTGTGTGTGTGTGTGTGTGTGTGTGTGTGTGTGTGTGTGTGTGTGTGTGTGTGTGTGTATCTGTGA
>VUQG01021013.1:0-12979 GCA_015106755.1 Etia nguti | reverse complement strand
GCATTAAGGGGCAGAGAGGAGGATGTTACTCTCAATGTTGTTGGCACATTTTCAGGACGCTGCTAATGAAGTTACACAATTACACAGTGAATTCGCGTTTATTATTATGTTTACAAAATACCAAAGTTGTTGTCTTGGTCGTATCATTTTATTTTGTTGTATTTTTCTACGACACCTTAAAGGCCGGTCCGTGTCTGACATAAACCGGTCTGTGGCGCAAAAAAGGTTGGGGACCGTGGCTGTACAGCATGAGGGTTAATAAAACCGTACTCATATGAATATGATGTGTAAATTGATTTATTCTTGTACCTCCACGCCACAGTGGCCCAATTCTTCACCCCAGTGAAGAGGTGATCAATTTCTCCTCGTTTCAATAAATTGGTAGGACCCATTTGTCGCAACATTTTCAGTACTCTTCGTCGAGTCGCTGTGACGTCATTGCCTCCAAATACGGCATTTGAAGCATCCTTCTCCTGAATTTGGACACAGCCATTATGGGATCAAAAGCCAGTAAATATTATATTCATTCTGCTACACTGACCAACAGGTAGCACGACGTCCTCCTTTGGTGTGGTGTTTGTGTTGCATACAGTTAGGTCAAAAAATATTTGCACAGACACAACTTTTTCAAATGAGTTTTCTGTACACAAGCACAATGAATTTTCAATGAATGAACTCAGTATAGTTTAAGTGAAGATTGTCAGCTATAATTCAGTGGTTTGAACAAAAAAGATTGAATAAAAATGTGAGGAATGGAAGCATTTTTTAAACAATCCCTTTTATTGCAGATGCTCAAAAGTAATTGAACAAATTAAATTAACTTAAAATTAGATGTTCATTTCTAATACTTTGTTGAAAACCCTTTGCTGGCAATGACAGCCTGAAGTCCTGAACTTATGGGCATCACCAGATGCTGGATTTCCTCCTTTTTAATGCACTGCCAGGCCTTTACTGCAGTGGCTGCCAGTTGCTCTTTGTTTGTTTCACCATGGATATGATTCTGCGATCATCAGAATGTTGTCTTCTGTGGACGTCCAGGTCTTTTCGCGTTGCTGAGTTTACCATTGCTTTTCATTTTTGTCGGGATGTAACAAACTGTAGATTTTGCCACTTCTTCTTTTTCTCTTTCCACAGGTTAAGGATGTCTTGTTTTACCTGCATGGACAGCTCCTTGTTGTCTGTTCACAGCAAAATCTTTCAAATGCAAGCACCACACCTCAAATCAACTCCAGTCCCTTTATCTGCTTAAACAGTAATCAGATAAAAGGAAATGCCCACACCTGCCTATGAAATAGCTTTTGAGTCAATTCTTATATATATATATATATATATATATATATATATATACATACATATACATGCTTCTTTTAATCCGCTATCATGACCAAGGTTAAATTGTTACTTATTACACAGAAACTGCCACAGGTGTTTCCTGGTAGTCATTATTATTCTTTAAGTTTGTTTTCAAAGGTTATTACCTGGTTATTGATATGTTATAAAACAGAAACAGGCAGTTTTGCATTTTGCAGCTGTGTTTCCTGCTTATTACACAGAATCTACCAGGACTAACTGTATTGTAATAACTTAGAAATTACCACATTGTGTTCTGTTTCCCCTTGTTACCCTACTATAACCCCTTTATTACCGAGCTGTAACAGAAAGTGCTACCAATTTTTCTTTTAGTGTCTTTTGACTTTTCTGCAATTCACAATTTTGTATCATCAAACACACAAGCACACGCGCTGTAGAATTAGGTTTTAAATATAAACATTTTGCTCCACACCAAGTAGCATCAGGACAGAAACAGTATATCACAAGAGACAAGTTTTGTTGCTGTTACACTGACAGTCTACATGTGGGTGGTACTGTCCAAAAGCTTTGTCAGGTCCATCCATTGAGTTACACATGTAAGAGGGATCCTGGATATTCAGCAGGTTTGAGAAAAAAATCAGTTAATATGAACCTCCTGGAGTCAAATTTTAACATTTTAGTAATCAAAGACTCATGATTTAAACATACTTCAACCATGTTTGTCAATAAGAAATGCTTTGCCTTTTTGATTCAAATATCCCAGCATATCATCAAATTTCTGAATGCATAAAAAAGACCAGTGTTTTACTGGCCTGGTAACAAAAATAACTTTAATTACTTAAATATATTGAGGAGTAACATAATTTATATCAGAGCACCCAATGCGTATAGTTAGATTTATTTTTATTTATATTTTCAGAAGATAAAAAGTCTACACAATGCTAAGGAGGAAAGCAATTAACTCAGAGAAGCAATTGTTGCTGACCATCAATCTGGGAAGGGCTAAAGGCCATTTCCAAACAATTCCATCTGTCATTCTGCAGTGAGAACAATTATTCAGAAGCGGAAAATATTCAAGATCACTGACCCAGGGTTTGATGTCCCAGCAAATTCACATGAAGAAATTGTAAATAACCCCCCCCCTCAAAAAACCAAACCAAAATCATTTGGTCTGCTTGTTTTGCAGCCAGATGATCTGGGTATCTTGGAGTCATTGAAGCAGTCATGAACTCTTCAGTCCGACAGCTAGGCTTTTCCGAAACTGGGTACTGCAGCAGGACAATGACCCCAAGCACACCGGAAAATCTACAACAGAATGATTCTTTTCCTGTTTTTTAGCCAAAGTGTTGCAATGGCCCAGTCAAGGTCCAAACCATGTCGTGACTGAGAAGCTGTGGTGGTAACTTAGCAGAGCTGTACATAAACAATGAACTGAACCAACGTTGTAAACAAGAATAGGTCAAATTTCCTCCACAACAATGTGATGAAGAGACTGATAAAGTCAAACAGAAAACAACTTCTTCAAGTGGTTCTCCAAGCTATTGAGTCCATGGAGTGTACTTAACTTTTCATACACCATTACTCCAGTTTGGCATAGCTTTTGGTAAATAATCAGAATGCGTTGTTGTTTTAGGATCTTTTGAAATAAGTGCAGAAAGTTCAGTATTCCAGAAACGAAGTTCAACACAGACAGGCTTTTTTTTTTGTTTTTTGTTTTTTGCCTTAGCTTGTTCAACAAACCTAAAACCCAAGTTGGAAATAACAGGTATCACAATAGTGATTAACAGTTCTCTCTGTTAAGCAGAGCATTCTTCTACTGGCTCTGTGTGCACTCATAAAAATGGGACTTTTGCACGTCATATGACTCTTCTGCATATAATGATCCCTTGGGTTTTTCCCCAATCGAATTACAAATGTTATCAGATGATGATGATGATAAATATAAAAGTCTATAAAGAATATACAAATTTTAAGTTAAACGCAACATTTTTATTGACATGATGAGAGAATAATGCTGCAAATGTTATTGATGTGGTGTTTTATTGCACAGAGTGCTTCAATTAATATTTTAATTCGAGTTAGTAACTTTAGCTCTGAGTGTGCCTTTAGTGCTGCTTTTTTTTATATCAAAATTGACAGCTGCACATCAGAGCTCTGAAGATTTAATTTGGACACATTTGAATAGTAACTATAACAACTATAAGCTTATAAAAGAGATGTGTAAATCGCCTTAACTTGTCAGCAGATCACAGTGAAATTCATTTTAATGACTGAACAGGTATTCTTGATGTGTGTCCAATGTTCAATGAGCTGCAATTCCGGTAGAATAAAAGCACTCCTCAGCAAATTAAAATCAACCCCTCTGGTAAGGACCGCATGATTTCTTATGTCCTGATAAGCAAAATCTGTAAACCAGCAGCTACTCCTGAAGGAAATTATACTCTATTCTCAATGTGTTACCACCAAAGGATTGAAGGTGAACTTGTGATGATGGCAAAAAAAAAAAAAAAATAGCCAAAGACTTGCCTGATATATCATCTTGTGGATGCAATACTAACAACAAAATCAAAATGTAACCCAGTTTAAAAACTCCATCAAATATGATATTTTGCCATAATTTGGAAATGTGGCTGTGAACATGCTATTCTTATCATTAGAAAGGAAGAAAATCTAGGACTTTAACCTGTTACACATAGAAACTGACAAGTTTCTGTGTCTGTTCAAGCAGTTTTAAATTTTAAAAAATATGTTGTGCTTTACTTCATGTTTAACCATTACTTCATGAAATGGTTAAAAATGACTTTAAAGACAACAGGCTCTTAAGAATTTAGCTATGGCGCACCTGCTGTCATGTTTATATGTATAAATGTCATACTATACACTATACACCATAGTACTTCTTGCAAGCGCAACTCATTGAAAAAAAACCCCAAACTTTAACAATCTCACTGCAGGACAGGTAACTTGTACCAAGGATCATAGAAATATCATTTTGCCTGTGGTTTCTAATTATTCTCAGCTCAAGAATAAACTTCCAGATAAACTCTGAAACCAACAGAAAATTTTGAATTTCATGACAATGTCAGACTTCATCTGGTGATGAAGGCCTTGCAATACTGTTGAAAGCTAAAGAACAATTGAGTTTATTTGCCTTGAGGTCAGTTTATTCAAGACACTGAGGCTCATTAAGCACATCTCTATTATGAATATGACAGAACATGAACATTGGCGCAACATCTCATTAAACTGAGCCCATTCTTCACATGTCCAGCATCCTCACGGTGTCATCAGAGAGAACTAAAATTATGACTTATGACTCAAACTCGGGATCACGATCCATCTTTGATGTACATTTTAGACTTCTAAGTATTAGGAGCGTAGAGAACAGCAGCAGAGGCCGATTACTGTCCTGGGGTGCAACGGTGACTCTTGTAGGTTCCCAGATGTCGGAAGCTGCGCCCACACTGCTGACAGCGGTAGGGTGTGGCCCCACTGTGGATCCTCTGGTGGGTGTACAAGTTTCCCAATTCCTTAAAGCGCCGGCCGCACTGAGGGCATGCATATGGACTCTCACCAGTGTGCACCCGTTGGTGTCTCTTAAGTCCTGACAGCACAGAGAAACCTTTCCCACACTGAGGGCAAGGAAAGGGGCTCTGGGCACCGCTGTGAATTAGCCTGTGGCTTTTTAAACGGGCTGCATGGCGAAATCTCTCCCCACACTCTGGACACACAAAGGGTTTTTCTCCAGTATGGATGCGCTGGTGCTGCCGCAGGTTGCCGAGGTAGTTGAAGCGACGGCCACAGTCCCCACATTCATACCCCCCCTCAATTTTTATCTCCTTTTTTATAGGACCCCCTCCTTGACTGATGCTTGCAATAGACCCAAATTGTATGCTTCCCTCATGTTGGCCCCCACCAGCCCTCCTAGAATCACCACTGCTATCTCCCATGGAGGGTGTAGTGGAGGAAGTGGACTGGAGTGCCTGGAGAGCCAAGGCTCCAGCAGAGTCTGAGTGTATTAGTTTTACATGTTCCTCCAGAAAGAAAGAGTCAGGGCAGAAGGTTCCACACATTGAGCAGATGTAGGTGTGACTGGATAACTGCTGGTCTGAAACAAAGACATTTAAATTTACAATAATGAATTACACAGCAGTAGAGAATAAATTGCATTACAGTCTGAAGTCTGAAACTGCTGTAACTAAGTTAAAGGATATAATTCCTCCACTATTTTCATCTTCGAAGCCATGTTCCAACACAGAGCACAGCAGCTACCTAAGCTCCCCCCAGATCTTGTTGTTAATAGTGTTACATCCTCACTGAGTATGACTCTGGATACTTTGAATGGGTGAATGTACAAGTTGAGTAAAGCACTTTAAAGGGTCAGAGTAGAAAAGCGTGATATAAGAACCAGTCCACTGACCGATAAGATAAGATGTATGTGAGGAGCAGGATTTTTGATTTAACAGGGAGCCAATGAAGGGAATCCAATACAGGAGAAATCTGCTCTCTCTTTCTAGTCCCTGTCAGTACTCTTGCTGCAGCATTTTGGATTAAATGAAGGCTTTTCAGGGAGTTTTTAGGACATCCTGATAATAATGAATTACAGTAGTCCAGCCTAGAAGTAATAAATGCATAAACTAGTTTTTCAGCATCTCTCTGAGACAGGATATTTCTAATTTTAGAGTAATTGCGCAAATACAAGAAAGCAGTCCTACATGTATGCATTGAAGGACATATCATAGTCAAAAATGACTCCGAGTTTCCTACTGCTATGCGATGATACCGAGCTCTATCTATCCATGAAGCCACCAGTTACTTAAACTGCAGGAATGTCTTAAAAACAAAGACCTAGATGACCTCTAATTTCCTGCTCCTAAATTCAGATAAAACTGAGGTTATTGCCCTAAAAATGTTAGAAATATGGTATCTAACCAGATCTTTAACCCGGATGCCATTGCCTTGGCCTGCATTGATAGTGTGAGGAATTTGGGAGTCGTTTTTGACCAGGATATTCTTCAATGTACTACTGTAATTAATTATTATCAGGTTGCCCTAAAAACTCCCTGAAAAGCCTTCAGTTGATCTAAAATTCTGCAGTGAGAGTACTGACAGGGACTAGAAAGAGAGAGCAGATTTATTCAATATTAGCTTCTCCTCAATTGCTCCCTGTTAAATCCAGAATCAAATTTAAAAACCCTTCTCCTCGCATGCAAGGTTTATAATAATTTGCCCCATTCTATATTAAAGGCCTGATAATACTATATGACTGCTATAGAGCACTTATTTGTGGTTCCTAGAGTATTTGAAAAGCAGAATGGGAGGCAGAACCCTCAGCTTTCAGGCTTCTCTTCCTAGGAACCAGCTTACAGTTTGGAAGAGACAACCTCTCTACGTCAAAGATTAGGTTTATATGTTTCCATTTTGATAAAGCTTATACTTAGGGATGGATCAGGTGACCCTGAAGCCTCCCATAGTTAAGCTGAAATAGGCCAAGGCTGCTGAGGGCTTCCCATGGTTTCTTCGTCACTCACGTCTTGTCACACTTTGTGTGTTTATACACTTTTTTGTGTTTAATAATTTTTCTTAAGATCTGGCTCTATTCCACAGTTGTGTTTTGCCCTGTCTATCCAGGACGGTTGTAGGTAAGGAGCCAGAGCAGGTCATCTAGTAATTTGAAGGGTTGGTGGTTCAGTTCCTGGCTGCTTGCAAAAAGATCCTTCAGCCAGATACTGAACACCAAGTTGTTCATCATTGTGAATTTTAGAAAATATGGTTTCAACATGTGTGCTTGTGTGAATTAGTCATGTTGTATAAAGTGCTTCAGTAGAATATAAAAGCACTATATAAGAACCAGTCCATTTACCATCTGTCTGCCACCCCTCACCCATCCCTGATTCTGATTCCAGAGGTTTCTTCCTGTTAAAACGGATTTTTCTTCTCATTGTTGCCACATACTTGTTCATTGGGGTCATCTGATTGTTGGGATTTTCTCTGTATTATTGTAGGGTCTTACTATATAAAGCACCTTGAGGTGACTGTTGTTGTGATTTGGTGTCATATAAATAAATGTTTAAAATAAATTATTATAATTAAGTAAATAAAATATAGATAGATGCCAGAGAAAGACATTGCGGTCACCAGAGGAGTGGTACTGGTTATTCAAGATAGTAGTTTGCACTGAATAAGAGCAATTAATACACTCTTTGGTGACAGATTTTTCTATTTGAACCAAAAATAAAAAATTGACTTCCACAAGCCCAATGGCTTCTGGTCTCAAATGCAAATAATTTTTTGTCTTTCGCAAGGAACAGATCTTCCATGTCAAAGACGAAAAATACTGGCAGACACCAGTGCTATGCCTCAACCTCATAGAAGATACAACTATGGTAGAATTTTAAAAATAGGTTATTTACAGAAAAGTGGATCTCTGAAATTCAAATACATCCAACACTTTTAGTAGATGCACCTATGGTATTCAAAAGTACCTGGACTTAAGAAAAAGTGAAAAAGTAATTACCAACCCATGTTAAATCGTGTATTAACTGTGATTAATTATTCTTTTATTTTATTTTTTTGAAAAGAAGAGTTAAATTTCATTAGCCACAAACAGGTCTGATTACTGCCAGGCTAAACAGTACCTATCAAAGTGAAGTAGGCTAAAAGAGCTCAAAAGACAACACATCATGCAATTAATAACAATAATAATATTTATATTTATAAAAAACAAGGTGCAATAATAATTAATGTGCAATAATAACTGTGCAATACACATACACATATTCTTCATTTTATTACTAAGTTAAGTTACTGTGTCGTGTCGTGATGTGTCGTGTTGTGTCGTGTCGTGTCGTGTCGTGTTGTGTTGTGTTGTATGTAGTGCCGACGTGGGACAGTTTTCCAATTTCCTTGTACTATTGTACTATGTATGACTGTGCAATGACAATAAAGAGTTATCTTATTTTGTGACAGGGCAACACGGGAAGCGGACATAGATGAGTGTGCAACCGGCTATAAGGGGAGGCTGTCCGGACTGGATCTATGAATGTTTACAGTGAGGGTAACTTGTGGTCAAGCTGTCACAATAGGTTTTAAGAAGGCTGTGTCATGACAATGGTGAATGGTGGCTGTAATTACTCTGTTTAGGTGACATAAAGGAAGTTATATACACTAGTAATAAGCCAGTTACTGATTTATATATTTAAATATACCAATGCAATAGTATGGACAGTGAAGGCCAGTTAACCAAAGAGTATAGAGTACAATGACTGGTAACAGTTTTACATCCTGTGATGAATGTCAGAGCTCCTTGATAAACAGCATCCAAAATCTAACAGGAGCACTCATATAAAAAATGTCACCATAATCAATGTGAGGTAAGAAGATGCAGCAACAAGTTGTTTTTTCACATTAAAAGAAAAACATGATTTATTTCTATAGAAGAATGCTAGTTTTATCTGAGCTTTTTTTTTTTAAATATAAGATTTTCAATATGTGACTTAAAAGAAAGATTTTCATCTATTAACATAGCCAGGTATTTGTAACAAGACACAAATATAATTGGGGAACCTTGTGCAGACATAGTAGCAGGAAGAATAGCAGGATTTTTCTTTTTGGCTGAAAACAACATACTCTTCATTTTGTCAGCATTTAGTACCAGTTTGAGGTGGAACAAATGTGACTGAATAATTTCAAATACAATCTGTGGAGAATTCAAAACCAGGGCAAATAAGTTTGCATGACAGTAGACAACTGTGTCATCAGTGTAGAGATGAAGAGACGTATCAGATGCATTCTGCAGCAATTTTTTTTAATGTAAATTGCAAAAAGTGTTGGCCCTAAGACAAAGATTTGAGGCAAACTTTTTGTGACATTTAGATAACAGAAACAATCATGGAGTTTTAACACAATGCTTATGACCAGAAAGATCATTTGAAAACCAGCCAATAGCTTGGTCTGTAAAGCCAATATCAAAAAGTCTGTGGCATAACAGGTTATCCTCTACAGTGTCAAATGCTTTTGACAAATCTATAAAAATTGCTGCACAGTAGTCCTTGGCATCCAAAGCTTCCACAAAGCCATTTAAAACTTTCGTTGAAGCAGCAGTGACAGTGCTATGTTGTTTTCTGAAACCAGACTGATTATGGGAGAGAATATTATTAGAGTCCAAATATTTCTTTAATTGATCATTCACCAGTTTCTCAAGCGCTTCAGCTAGGGTCCAAAGTTTAGAAATGGGTCCATAGTTAAATGGGATCACCACCTGTAACTCCAATGTAGTGGGCCAAAATTCATCCAGAGCCACATGAAAGACCATCGCCTCTTATCCGTTTGCGGAACTAACTGGGCCTAAACTTAATCCAAATCTGGTAAATGTGCCAATCAAATTCAGACTCACTCAGATAGCCTTCACTGTGGATATAACAATGGCTTTCCTATAGATAGCTCTAGCACAAAAGGACACACATGCTGTTTGGTTTCTGTGGCTAGATGGACCTCCGACCAAAGGCTGCATCATGAGAATGAGTAAAGTGATATTTGATGTGTTAGCCAGCCCATTCCTGTTAGCTGCAACCATAAGAAAACATCTCAAGCAGTATGAAACGTTTCAGTTCATTTGAAGTTCATGTAATGTGAAGGAGGCCTTTTTGGTTACCACAACGGCAAAGGAGATTCTGCCAAATGCCCCCATGAATCTGTGCAAATGGGTGACAAATTAACCAGATCTGAGAGTTAAGTGGAAAGACAGTGCACACAAATGAGGTGGTTGTGGAAATGTCAGAATCAGAATCAGTTTTATTGACCAAGTATGTGTGCGCGTATACAAAGACAATAACAACACGTATGGTGCAGAGAGCAAAAATGTTGGAATAAAATTATGGAATAAATAAGTAATTACATACAAAAGAACAAAACAGTATATACAGTATGCTTTGATTTCAGCAGGTATGGTCCTGTACTATGACTAGTACTGGACTATGTGAATGTAGTAAGTATTCATCAAAGTGATGGCCTATAGAAAGATGCTGTCTGCTTGTTTTGGCATACAATGCTCTGTAGCGCCTACCAGCACCAATGATTTTTTTCTGCAGACCTCATTGTCCATTGTAGTCTGGTCTTGGCCTGTTTGGTGGCTGATCCAAACCCTACAATAATGGATGAGCAGAGAACAGACTGGATTATTGCAGTGTAGAATTGGATCAACAGTTCCTGAGGTGAGACTGTGGATCCCAGAAACCTGAAGGTTTCCATAGCAGACACAGTGCTATTGACTAAGGTGAGGGGGGATAATGGAGAGGGGCACCTCCTGAAGTCCACAACCATCTCTACAGTTTTGAGCATATTCAGTTCTAGGTTATTCTGACTGCACCACAGGGCCAGGTGTTGAACCCACATCTATATATACACTCATCACCATCCTTGATGAGTGCTGAACTTTGAGGCGTTAACTACTTTACTTGAAGAAGTAGAGACCATGTTGAATTCCAGGCCTCTTTCCTATGTATACAGTGATGCATCAGAGGTTCAGTCTCTTACATCTTATCTCCTGGTTGGGGGGAGACTCACTTCTCTTCTGCCAAAGACTACACTTCCCCATCTCAGATGATCAACGTAAGATGGGAGGACATGGGTCGAGGATGGAAGTATGGGCATACCAGCTTTTGAAGCCACTGGCAATGACAACTTGACAGACTGCTCTGAAGTTAACTGCTCTGAATTTGCTCTGAAGTGTGAGAATCATACACCCCATGTGTTGAAAGTGGGAGATGTTGTCTTGACTGGAGAGAATAACTTACCCACCCAAACCTGGAGGATGGGGAAAATAGCAGGTTTTTTCCAGGGAGTGATGGACGCATTTTTTCATGTAATGTTCGCACTTCTGAGGAAGTTTGCTGAAGAGACCTGTTCGGCTATCATATCCATTAGAGATAAGTTAAGGTAATCGACTTTGGTAAAGTAGCTGGATACTGATGAACAACTGCTGATGGGGGGTGAGGATGTTGTGAATTGATTTAAATGATACTTTATGCTATTGGGTTCAGCTGATTCAGCTTATCCTTCCTTGTCATTTAACACAGTGAATATGTAAAGTGAAGCTATGTTTAAACTGCTAATGACATTTTTTTTTTGCTTTATTGTGAAAGGTATGGACAGGAAGTGCTTTTATTTTGAAATGCAGGTAATTACCCTAGTGATGCTGCTAGCCTCTTGTTGATGTTATGAAGGTTATGTGCAGAATATGAAAGTCATCTGTCACAGCATTTTCATCAAGTAAATATTTAGTTTAAATGTGTCTGTTTCAGTCGTTATTCGAAGCTTGATTGATTAGTGTTTTGAACCGGCACTTAAAGATGGGTGATATAGCCTCAAAATTAAATCACAATATTTCTAATAAATTTACGATAACATTTATGACATAAACACTAAACAAAATTTCATCGCCGAGTGCAGCAACCAGGCAGCTGCATTTCTTAGTGTGCACAAAATGAATGTTATTTTCCACACTTCCTTTTCAAAGTTTCTGTCGCTGATGACAGACAATCTATCTATGTGTTACCACCGATATTATAGTTCAGCTGTATACATTGAACTGGTATTGGAATATGCCACTTGTAAATGTATTCAATAAGTACAGGGTTTTAAAATAAGTAGCTACATTCGCACCTGCCTCAGGCCTGTCTGTGCGGTCCTCCAAGGGATTCCCTCCCTCCCCTGGAGAGCTCTGAGGCTCCATAGAGAAGTCGCAAGGCTGGGCACGTGAGAGCGGAGTCTGTGCTTGCTCAGGTATCGACCCCTCCCTCGTGGTCGACTCATCTTCATTCCCATCATTCTCTGTCTCAGTGGTGCAGGCGTTCTCATGTTCAGGCTCCTTTATAACTGTGGCAAAATAACAGAAAAATCTGGATCATATTAATGTTCTACAAGCAAGTGGTTACCATATAAATAGACTGAAACAACAGATCAAATCAATATAAAGACCAAAGTTACACTCATAACTGGCAAAACTGGCAAAAAAGATAGAAGTTGATATTGTAGGTCCATCTTTCAAACGTAATATGGGCCTCTAATACAGAATGTAAGCTAGTTTTCACACACCCTTTATTTTACCACTACAGACTGCAAGACAGATGAAACATTTAGATTTAGTTGAGCTGCAGTAAGTCGAGGCTGTTGGGGGGTTTCCAATAATTGGGACTGTAACATCTAGTCCTTTTTACTAAATGCATTAAGGGCATCTTCTTCAGTCACCTTTTTCACTCATTATGTGTTTATACACCTCTCTGCATTTAATTATTAGTTATTATTACACTTCAGTATGTTTTTCATTTTTACTCAAGAAAAATGACAAATCTCTTCACACGTCTTGTAAAAGTTAAGTTGCCTAACAAGCGAGCCCCAATCTCTCCAGCTGACTCACAAGACAGGCTACAGATGGGGATGGGGGGTCATCAGGATGTTTTTCACCTTTAGCAATCACGTTGAATCATGAACACTCAACTTGACCTCACCTAGACTTTATTCTGGGTTCTTCTGACCTCCAGGATAAGTTGTCAATGCTTTATCAGCGTAATTTTGATAGTCCAGCCTCACGTAGATTTGTAGATAGAAGGTCTCTCTCCGCAGTTTGCTGGATCCCCAAACCTTGGAAATGGCGTTGTATGACTTTCCA
>VUQG01021009.1:9283-23955 GCA_015106755.1 Etia nguti | reverse complement strand
TTCTTGAGGACACCTACCCGTGTTGCCACATCTTCTCATCGTTCTTTTAACTGATGGTGTGCGTGTGAAGCTCTGAAAGTCAAAAGAAATACAGTGTTGTGTGAAACAAACTTCCATGACCAAAAATGTCACAAATTACGCCCAATCTGTTAGGAAAGAAGTACCTTAGAAGGAGGTGGAAGCTTGCAGGCGTTAAACTGATTTTTTTTAATCCTCTTCTGCAGTTGATACACGTACTTGTCGTCATTGTCCCTTTGAAATCGAGGCAAAAATTAAGTGAAAATGTTGTTTTCCTGCATTCATCTCATTTCAGGTTAGAACATACGTTCACCCACCTGTTTGGAGAACCCATCATGCCTGGAGTGATATGCAGACACTGGGGAGTCTTTACTTCAGGGAAACGTGCTGACATAGGGGTCAAGGGTTCCAGGTGCGACACTGCCAAGTCTTCCTCGTCCTCGGAACATAAGGAGGGGAGCTGCACGTCGAGGTATAGTCAAGGGGAATGGTTAGTTGTTGTTTATAGTGTAACAACTACTCATAAAAATTAAAAACAGTGGAAGGGAGACAAACCTCAAAGCGCTTGTTCTGCATGTATTCAGAGCTGAAAACGTCATCAACATTGTCTCTGGGCATAGTCTCGAGAAACTGACGCACTTGCTGTTTTCTCTTTAAGGTTCCCACTCGGGCTGATATCACAGGATGATCTGTAACCAAACGCAGGCAGATAGGCATCATTGGTTATGGCTATGCAAGGTTAAAGGTGCTAAATTCGTGTATATTTTGTTTAAATCTGTGTAACAACACAAGCTCTAGACTCTGTATTTAAATTTTAAAGATGTTATTACTCAAAGAGAAAACAGTAGATCAATAATGAAAATACCTGTTGGCTGTAGGCCTAAAATTGTCCCATTTTACTTAAAGACACAGTACTGAAGTAATACTTTTCAATGCTGGAAAAATCTCCCTCAAAGTTATTGATGAAACACCTCCTTTAAAATGATATACAAATTAACCAGTTTGCACAGTCAACATCCCAGAAGTGGGTCTTCCCTACCTGGAGCTTTGGGCGGCTCCATCTTTTCCTTTTTGGGTTTCGTGGCTTTCTTAGCAGGAGTGTGCGATGCTCCCTGGGATGTGTACTGGCTGTGGCACTCCTCTGCAGAACGGGTTCCCACCATCCTTGCTACCTTTGCCCAGTAATTTGCCATGTGCTTAGGATAGTAAGACACAGCCCTGGCAAACAGAACACAGAAACACATGATTATAACCACAAGAGAGCGACAAGGCTTTACTGAGGATACAAAACTCACTCTTGTAGTCTCATCAGCTCTGCCTCTGTCCACTTATCCTCATCGTGCTCCGGCGGTATGTGGCCCTCGTTCGTATCGTGTTTCTTGGTGGATTGTGTCGGCACAGGTAAAGTCTTTGCAGGTGCTGGTGCTCTGGTGCGTTTGCTTGACTTGTGTTTTGGTTTGTGCCTCATCAAGTCATCTGAATCCTCTGACTTGGTGGATGAGGACCCACGTTTTGACTGAGACCTGCTATGAGCATTTCTACTGCCTTTACTGTACGCTCCTTTCCCTCCCCTCCGTCTCCTCATGGGTAACTCATCGTCCGATGACAGATTCTGTGATGTTTCATCATTCACTGGAGGAGATTCTAGGGGATTTGAGACCGTCTGTTTTCTTGTAGTTACTCTTTTTGCAGACCTGCGAGTAGCATGTGACCCATGTTTTTGGGACTTCTGTGCTGAATACTCTCTGTTCTCCTTTTGCTCTTCAGATCCTGGCGAGTTGCTTGCTGAAGAGATGTGGCTTGACTTTGACTCCCTGTGAGCGTTCCTTCTGTCTTTACCATGTCCTCGCTTCTTCCTCTTAATAGATAACTCATCATCTGATGACAGCTGCTGCAATATTTTAACTGGAGGAGTTTCGGGGGAATTTATGACAGCCTGTTTACTTTTAGATAATCTTGCTGAAGCCCTACAGCTGCCCTGTGACTGTTTGTGTGACCTCTGTGCTGAAGACTTTTCATTATCACTGTGGTGTTTTAGGACAGTGTCCACATTTAGTTCTCTTTCTTTAGCAGGACACTTTTGGCCAGACCGTGTTATTCTTCCTGCCCCCTCCTCAGGGATCCTAAGCAGCTCTGCAGCAGGTTCGAGAAAATCAGAGTGCTTCCCGTCTGGTTTAGCCTTGACTCTGTTACGTCTGTGAAGAGGAGCCTTGATGTTCCTCAGTGGTACTGATGCCTCCTTTTCACCTAGGATCAGAGAACACCATTTCATGAAACGTGTACTTTATAATCTTACGCTACTATGCCTAAAGCTCCAAGAGCGTCTTTACCTTCACTGCAGGGCAAGAACACACGGACAGGCTCCTGTGACATCCTTGTAGACACTGTTGTATTGACCTCCTGTGGAATATCAAAATGAACACAGTTGAAGTAATTCACCCTTAAATGTAACACGCACAAGCCCAACTTTAGGTGCTTACAGAGTTGCAGATGGAGGTATCATAACATTCATGGATGGTAACGTTCATGAATGCATCTAGAATGACTCGCCCTCCTTTCCAGTACTCCAGAGGTGGTTTGATTACTCGACCACTTCGAGACACTTTCATGCTAGAGGAGGAGGCAGCGATGGGAGGGCAGGATTCAGCTGGAGAGAATTAACAGAGAAAGTAAAATTACTTTATTGTAAAAACAAAAACAACAGCCACAATTTAATCAATGCCTCAGGATCCACTTAAAAAAAACACCACCAGGTTTGTAACTTGTACTCACGTGTCTTAAAGGAAGTTTGTCTGTGCTGTTTCACAGAACTGTTGATGAGGGAGGCCTCCAATTTTTGCTTAGATTTGATGCCTCTACTTTCACTGTTCCTCTCTCTTCCTCTGCCTTGGTTGCTACAGGAAAACAAATTTTAGGTCTTAACCAAGCCCAAAAAACCCCACAAAAAAACAACACACACACAAAAGAAACCTATGACAGCCTGTTCACTCACTCAGAAATCACAACCTGGTAATTCAACGAAAATCCTCAAACCGTGTTGCGTGTGAGCAGTTTTATGTATGCACTACACCAAACTACACCAGCCAGCCATATTATTGTGCAGAAGCAAACACGAATCCTCTGATTGACTGGTGCAGTTTCAGGAAAATGAAATAGTTCCTACGTGAAAGTGCTGACACCAAGTTTTGTGGGTTTTTGTTGTTTTTTTTTTTTTAATTACCAGGTCGGGATTTCTGGAAAAAGACGGAGCAAATGAGCTTTTCAAAGGCCCAAAGGTGTACAACAATCAATTTAGACAAATTATACAAAAAATAATTAATTTAGTCACAATCCCCCTGCAAAAACTAACACAATCTATTGACTGCAAGAACAGGGATGTGAAATTGGTGTTCTTACTCTCTCGACTCTGTCAGCATCTTGTCGTAAAGCGCCTTCCAGTTAGGAGGAAAACCCTTTTCAAACTTTTTCAAAAACCACCTGGGAAACTCTGGAAAAAGGAAAAAAAAAAAGTAAATCCATTTAATACCACGCATAGGACTCTCTCTATGCAGCTTTGCTTCATATTTTTATCTATTTTTAATTTCTTCCCACGCACAATTGGAAAAAGGGTCAAGTCGGCTTACCGGATTCAACTTTCAAGTTCATCTTCCCAACCAGGATGTAAACCCTGCCGGAGACGGTCTTTATCATAGAATTAGAAACCCTGTGCATGATGACGTTACTGTTCCATGGTATGTTGTCTTCCCTGGGAGGAAAAGAGCAGTTAACAATGAACCTCATAAAAAATTTTTGGGGATGAAACCAAAAAAATGTCTAAGTCTAATGTCTATCAAATGAGAAAAGCAATGTGACATCATGTCATTCTCCTCAATCACAAAGTTCAAAATTACATCGAACAACACTTACCCGTGGATTCCATCAACAAAGAGGCCCTTACTGTTCTTCCTCAGGAACCACTTTTTGAGATAAATCACACTCTCCTGCCAAAGGAGGGAAACAAGGGGACAATGATGAACCACAGATAAACTCATTTAGGGAAATACAAACTGCCGCTGACCTCTTTTTCCAATTTGCTCTTGAAATGTATCAGGCTCAACCAACACAAGGCCTGCCATTTGTTCACTTATATTTCATTAAGAGGCATTTGTTTTACTCACGCTGGGGAATGTTGCTTGCTTAGGCCACTTGTTGCACTTGAACACAGCCTTTTGTCTCTTCGGAATCAAGATCTGCGGAGAATTGAGCACGAGCGGGTCTTCGAGCAAAACGGGCTTCGCCAACGCAGCTGAGGTCAGAGCGTCCGCAGAGGGGTCGGCGTCTGACTGGGAGTCAGCTGACTCCGATATGCGCCAGCTTACAGGAACATCACTTTCTGAGGTATTTGTAAACACGCTGTTGTCCCTCTCAGCAACACTGTGATGTGTGGAGAGAGGACTGTCTCCGGACTTAGGGGAGTTACCTATGGGAAAAATATTGTGCCATAAGCAAAGGCGTGTTGTGCACAGTGACTGGGAAAACTCAAACTATATCTATAGAAACTGCTTAAACCAGATGTGCTGCTTTTTTAACTCCATGGCACACTCGCCTGCATTAAAGATCTCCCTCGTGGTATTGATGACTTCATGAACTTCCCGCAGTTCCCTTTTGCTTTCTCTCTCCTTCATATAAGCAAACATCTTAGCTGGAGACATTATAGGAATTTTTTCCAAAACAACACCACAGCCTGTTTCAAAAGAGAAGAAACATTTTATTATTATTCTATTGTAGGAGTCTACCAGGTGATTTCTACCTGTATATTCTGATGTAAGGTAGGGAAAGGCAGGAAAAAATGTCTCACGTCTCTCTGCGAAGGATTTTCTTGGTGTGAACATGTCTTCGGGGATCCTCTCTGGTCGGTCAGCGGAGCATCCTCTGATGTTTATGCAGGTGCTGTGGGTGTTCTCCTCGCTGAGAGCAGGGGCTTTACTCTGCCGAGGCTGACATGTGAGTTCATTTCTCACCTCCTCAGTGCTGTTGCTGCTTGACTTGTTAAACTCTTGCTGCTCCCATTTTCTCTTCCTCAGCCTCTTCACCATGGGGGAAAAGGCACTGGCTGGAGACACGGGTTTGTGGAGAGGAGCACATTCTGCATCAGAAGCAGTGCTCTTGAAGTCACTTTCGACAGGTTGAACCTTCAACGGAGTCCTGAACCGATCCGAATCTCTGACCTGAGGAGGTTCTTTGTGGATATGATTAGTCAGAAAGAGAGGGTGAGATACGGTTGTCGACTCCAGGAAACGTCTGTCGCTTCTTGTGCATCCAAGTCCCATTTCAACCACTGGAGGCATTTCCTCCAAAGGCTTGCGCCTAAAGTCTGAATACGAATACAGGGAGGTTTTCTGTGGACTCTTAATGGGCGAGAGAGTCAAAGGCTGGGCTTCGCTGCCGAACCTCTGATTCTCATCTAACTCATCGGTCATCCAGATCCTCTGCTGCTGCTTCCTGGGCGACTTCAAATGAACTCTGTGCTCCTCTCCAGCGTTGTTCGGCGGACCGTTGCCGTCTTTTGCGCACATCGCTTCCTTTTCCACCTTGGATTTGAGCTTAGCAAAAACTTTGGCCGGAGATTCAAACTGCAGTTTTGTCTGTTGTAATAAATGAAGATACGAAGCCATGGTCCTCGAGCTGAAGTTACCTGATTATAGATCCGAGACGTGAGCTAGCAGCAAACGAGCTAGCTCGCACATTTTAAATTTCTCATCACCGCCGCCTTTGGCTCAAACCGTGTGACGTACTTTCACAGCAAGTACGTCACTGCCGCTCATCTCTGGAGTGTTGTTTTTATTTAAAAAAAACAAAACAAACAACTTTATTTAAAAGTTTGAAAACGTTGCATTCTGTAAGTTTTTTAAAATTCTATTATTAAACATGAAAATACAAAGAAATATGATACTTTATTTACTCACCAAAGGTTCAGCGTGTAAAAAAAGTAAATAATAATAACTGGATAAACAAAGAACTATACATATATAATATTCAATATAATTCAATCTAAAATGTCAATTAAATTTAAGAAAAAAAAAAAATGATAACCAGTGTGATATGACTTCAGAAAAGTAACTAATGATTCATTTCTTTATGAAAAATTTAAAAAAGAAGATGACTCTTTTACGTGATACATACAGAAAACATAAATATATAATGTGAATTGCTTTCACTTTGAAATATTACAAATTAAAATTATATTTTCTATTGTGTTGATTACATATATATATATTGCTATGTATCACCAAGGACTATGTAATCGATATGTTTGTGTATTTTAACTTGTATTTGTTCTTTATTATGTAATTTAAATTATTAAATTCTTCTAGTTTTAGACACACACATATTCTATTCTCTTTAATTGTATCCATTTATTAATCTAACAACCTTCCATTTGTGGATAAGATCTCCCCAAGAGTAAAATCACTAAACTTAAACTCTTTATTTGCATAACAAATAATAAAAGAGAAAACAATATTAGATTCAGACAGATTTTCCTCAACTTTAAGGTTTTGGCTGCAAAAGCAATAATATTTTGGAAATGTTATGCATTAATTAATTAATATATCATAATTCATAGGCCTAGCAACTTATCATACTTTCCATTGGTACTTGTACTTAAGTAGAATACTATAACACGATTAGTATGTGCAGGTCTTATTTATTGTACTCTTTTACTGTACAGCGATTTGTGACGGTTTTTCTATGAAAAGCGCTTAATAATTTATATGAAAGTAACTATACTGTGGGGCTTGTTTATTTGTTTTGTTTATTTGTTTGTTTGTTTGTTTGTTTGTTTCGTTTTGTCTTTGCTTTACTTTTGCTTCATATGTTGTTTGTTTAATTTAAGGCTAAAAGAAAATTTAATAAATGAGAGGTAAAATTTGAGGGAGTAGGGACTAATAAGTGTATACTTCTGCCTACTCCTTTTCAAACAAAAAAATGGAATGATATTTTGTAATGATTGTGAAGGCACATGTTTGAAATAAAAATGAACTGAACTGAACTGAACTGAACTAATTAAACTTTACTATCTTGATAACATGCATATACATGCAAATACGCAAAACCTGACCGTCTCTGTTATAACTCACAGACAGTTTGGGGATTTTTTTTACCCTTGCATTTTTTCCCCTGCAGAGGGCAGTAATGAGCACAGAAGCCACAAACGTCAAGGGAGGAAAAACAGCACCGAAGAAGAAAGTGCCTTACCACGCAGGCGCAAGCTTAAATTGTACATTCACATTATCGAGTTGAGGGTGTTGTGCTAAAAATTAATAGGAGGAGTTTTTTGTTTGTTTTGTTTTTTGTACTTCCGTTCTTCTGACTGGGCTACATAACGGTGCACTTTAAATGAAGGCGCGTGAATAACGGACTGCTGCAAACATGTTGGGTTTTAGTGCTTTTTGGCTGTCTTCAAACTGACGTTGAGCGAGTAAAGTGATGCAACATGGCAGCAGCGGCTGTCAATAGGGGCTTTCTTTCAGCATTAAGGACTCATAGTTGGTGTCAGACCAGAGGACTTAACTCGTTAGCTGAGAGGACAGCCAGCCGTGTGTCCTCTGCTCTGATATGCAACCACGGGGGTGCAGGAGGACACACAAGCCTGAACAGGAGAGCTCAAGCTGGGGAGAGAAGAAAAAGAAGCGGTTGGGAAAGCAGCAGAAGCGCCTCTTTACTCGCGTCCGTGTCGGTGGGTTTGGGGCTCTGTGGTGCGGCGCTTCTGGACAATGGAAAAGACCAAAAGGGGAACAAAGAAGTGGCGATATCCCGGGGATTTCTCCAGCACATCCTCCCCTCGGCTCAGTGCGCTTCTCCCTTCAAACCAGACAGCCCCCGATTTAAGTATAACTTTATAGCAGATGTGGTGGAGAAATCCACTCCAGCTGTGGTGTACATTGAAATCGTGGGCAGGTGAGTTAATTATAGAGAGGTGCCATTGACGGTAATAAATGTCAGTGAGTTTGTTTTCTGTGTCTGTGTGTGACTTATTCGGTTATGCTATTAAATCAAGATTTCAAAAAGCTGTGAGAGCACACACTGAAGATAAGCACTCAGTCTCAGAAACTGATCTTACTTGCCCGGACATGTACCAGAAAACACGAGAAGAGCCCATCAAAAATTAGAGACCGCACTTTTTAATTTATTACAGATGTAAAAGAAAAACATCCAAAGCATTTATCATTTGTGATTTTATTTTTTAAAAATATCAGCTGCTGATATACTTTAGCAGTGGATAGCCTTGTTTTTATCAGTAAGTGGAATCAGGTAAAATCCTGACAGTTAGTCCCCACTTTCACTGTTTGTGTCACAATAAGCTTTTACTGTGTGTGCATGTTTTCCTTGAGCAACAGTTCTTCAGGGTTTCTGGAGCTCTGCTTTTACTCATTTTCAGTCCAGTCCTTTTACCTGACCTTTTTCCAGAGGAGGTTTTTTTTTTAAATTATTATTATTTTTATTTGTTTTTTAAGCTACTTAATGCTGACCCATGAATCTGAAGCATGATGCTGAAGTAACATTAAAAAATGCGCTTAACTCAATGGAGGAATAATGGACAACTTGCCTAATAATCAGTTTCCGAATCGTGTTTTTAGGCACTTTGTTACTAGCAGCTTGTCGAAAAAACACATTGTTTCTTTAATTGAATCTATGCAAAATGCCAAAGATAACAGTTTGAAAAGAATGAAGTAGTATTTTTGAATCAAGATGATTCCAAAAAACTATTAGCTGAAAATATGACGCATCTCAGCAGTGCATCCTTAAAAAATTGAGGAACCTGGACAAGTGGAGGACGTTTTTATAAAAAAAAAGAAGAGAAGTGACAGGCCTGTCTAACAGTCTGTCTAAATGAAAGTCAAAAGAAAAAGAAGACAAAATCCGGCAAAGACCTGACACGAGACCTGAGAGATGCATCTGTAAAACACAGTGCACTGCATTTCATCCCGTGATGTTGGATGTCAAAATTTATGGAATCGCAAACAGAAAAGTAGCATCAGATCTTGATGCTACTTTTCTGTTAGCATCTGCCAATCCATCTTTCGATCGGTGACAGCTCTATTTTTTTTTTTTTTCCAGTATCACAATGATCAAAAACAAAATCAAGCATATCTGGATAGAAAAACTATTCCTGAAGACCACAAAAAAATTACAAGAGAACTTAGAGTGTGTTGATGAATGAAGGTGATTACACCAAATATTGACTTTCAAACTCATTAGAACTGTACAAACTCTGTTTTTGACTCATATACTGTAACTCTGTTTGCACATGTTTCAGTAAAAACAATAAGGGGTGGCTCAAGACTTTTGCACAATACTGTATCTTCCTGACATGATAAACTAACCCTGATGAACCAGGTTCAGTAACATCAGCTGCATTTACTTCTTTACAGACACCCGTTCTCAGGACGAGAGGTCCCAGTGTCAAACGGCTCCGGTTTTATCATCAGCAGCGATGGTCTTATCGTCACTAATGCCCACGTTGTAGCCAACAAGCGAGGCGTCCGTGTGAAGCTCACCAATGGAGAGACGTACAATGCCACCGTGCAGGATGTCGACCCTGTGGCAGACATTGCCACCATCAAAATCTCTGCGAGGGTGAGCAAGAAAATACGGGCCAGTATCAGTTGAAGGAGCCCGTTTGCTTTCACCACAGACAGAGAAACACAGAGCCTTATTTCAGATGCTCTTTCTCTCCCCTGACATGCAGAACCCCTTACCCACGCTCACACTCGGCCAGTCGTCTGACGTCCGTCAGGGAGAGTTTGTGGTTGCCATGGGAAGCCCGTTTTCGTTACGAAATACAATCACATCGGGGATTGTCAGCTCAGTGCAGAGAGGCAGTAAGGAGCTGGGCCTGTCCAACTCCAACATGGAGTACATACAGACAGATGCAACCATTGATGTGAGTACTTGAATAGAATATATTTAAACTGGAATATGTTGATAGTGTATTTTCAGTGACTCAGGCGTCTCCTATGGTGTTTTTAAATGCCACGTTTGACTAATTGTTTTTCAGTTTGGAAATTCTGGAGGTCCCCTCATTAATCTGGTGAGTCAAAAGTCCTGTTTGTGTCGCTCTCTCACACACACTCACACTCTTCTCTCTCTCTCTTTGTCACGCAGTACAGTAGCAACTAGTCATAAAATGTGCCCTGATTTCAGTCACATGTATATACAAACACATGCTGATTGGGCTAACACCACAGAAACTAAAACCGTGATAATACTTTGAGTGTTTACTGAGCACACCCATTAAACACTCAGTGTCCTGGTGAAAGAAATAAAACCTTTTTCTCCTAATGCCTCAGACCTAGATCCAACCTAGTCAACATTTACAAGGAATTCCAGACCAGTTTTCCTTCCAGATTTGCTTAATAATAATAATAAGGAATAATCCGCTGTAGAGCAGACACAAGCTGCAAAAGATTTTAATTATTTGTAATGTTGATCGACTAATTTATACTGTGTGCATCACCTTCACTGAGATACAATAAGAGAAGATCTAATTTTTTTTCAAATGTTTCACAATTCTTTTTTTGCATCAGGTAAAAATGAGTTAAACACAACAAACATAAAACTAACATGTACTATCTAATATAATAACACAAGCAACCTTTAAAAAGCTTAAATATGCATATTTGTTGGTCAGTAATCCCTTTAAAATACTCTCCCTTGACCCTTGAAAAATTCTGCTGACCTTAAGCCATCCTGGTATTTTGTATGATATAATCATAAACCTGAAACTCCATTTACTTCTCATACTGTTCACATAGGAACAATGCAGTCCTTTTTGCCTCATTTGTTCAAATGTGTTGCATTTGTTCCTTACTGTAACTGATGATGGTGTAATCATATTTTCAGACACATTTATTCATATTTGCGTATCATTAAAAAAGGCTTCACTCGCTCTTTCTTCCCACTGGAGGATGTTTTATTTGCTTGTGAAAGAAATGTCAGCACTGTCAACACAATCTGTTAAGAGTGTGGGGATGATGTGCGATTAGTGCGATTATTGTAGTTTTGTGCGTCCAAATGGCCAAGTCGTCTCTGTTGATGATGTGCCAGGTGTTTGACTAAATGGACTTTGACAATCAAAGCACACACCCTGTTGGATCTGAGCTTATCTCTCCTTTTATTAGGATGGTGAAGTCATCGGTATAAACACCATGAAGGTTACTGCTGGCATCTCCTTTGCAATTCCATCTGATCATGTGAGGCTTTTTCTGGAGAAAGCAGCCAAAAGAAAAAGTAAGAAAACGATCAAGAATCACCTTTTTATGTGGCTTTCTACCTCATGGTGATATTTTAAAAATATGTTAGAAAACCTGCAGTCTCTCAAGTTTACACATCTTTTCTCACCTCTCCAAGACACTTGGTTTCATAAGGATGAGACGAAGCAGCGGTACATTGGTGTTATGATGCTGACGCTGACGCAGAGGTAAATGTAGCGAGCGATGCCCCGTTAGAGCAGCAGTGCGCAGTTTGATCTAAAACCAGGCGTGTTTTCCGTGTGTTCCTTTAGGATCATTGCTGAGCTGAGGTTGAGAGACTCATCTTTTCCAGATGTGACTCACGGCATCCTGATTCACAGGGTAATCATGGGCTCTCCAGCTTACAGGTAAGCATAAAGGATAAAGGATTTTTCTTCTTTCAGCTCCTCAGGTTCAGCAACTTATATTAAGGTTGTTTTAATCTAATACATGAATTTGTGGTTGTAATTACAACACAGGCATATGTGAGATGTTTGTACAGACTTTTAGTGACACGGTGTACACTCTGAATAATCTTTTACTTTAGTCCATTATTGCTGTATTAAGGGGAATTTACAGTGGCCCTGAGGGTTCAAATCCACAGCAACTTAAGAAAGCACCAGGAAATAGATGAAAAACACTCAATGGAATTTGAATAAAACACAATAAATGTAGACACAAAAAATCTAACAAAACACAGTGGAAGTGTTTTTGGCTACACAATAACGTGACGGACAACTGCAGTTCTTTACTGCTAGTTTGTCACTTCTGAAGATGTTCTGTGTCACACTTTTGTTTTTTGAGCATTTGCGGCATTTAAAAAAAAAAATTTATTCAACTTCTGGTCTGTTTTGTGTAGGACTTTCTATATTGTTGAACCATTTATTTTTGTATTATTTTTATAGAAGTTGGCCAGCTCTTACATTTACCCTCATACAACACTATTTCTAATATAAAAGCAAGTATATTTATTTTAACAATCACTTCAACATGGTCTCTTACAAACTTTCCGAAGGAAACATCTCGTGTAATTTGACACTTGGAGATTATAGATAAAGCAGACAAAATATTTTGCGGTTTTTTTTTGTTGGTATATGATTGCCGTCTGACTTGTTTCAGAGCCGGCATGCAAGCCGGAGACATTGTGCTGGAGATAAACGGGGTCAAGGTGAACACCTCAGAGGAGATCTACCAGGCCGTCCGCAGCAGCGACAGAATCACTATGCAGGTGCAGCGAGGACAAGAGTTACTTCGCCTTCACATAACTCCCGAGTATATAGATTAATGCAAACCGCATTATTTTATTTCATGTCAGCCGCTGGACAGAATGAGATGTTAGCTTGTGTACACCAGAAAACTGTGAAAACTTACAGTGACTGTGTTCAAAAGAAAGTGTTTGCTGTTTAATAAATTGGATTTTATGTAAAAGTTTGCTTATATTCTCCAGTATTTCACTAACATTTGGAGAAGTTTCAGCTTACAGTGAATGTGTAGGCATTTTAGCCATAGTAAGTGTTACCTGTTTAAAAGTACACTGGTGCAGTCTACATGGTGCCATTTTTCATTACTTTCTACTTTCTTACTTATTGCTCAGAGTAGCCAGACTTGTCTCTTGTAATGATTTGTGTCCAAAATGCATTATTTGTAAAATAAAAGCTCACGGAGCCTGAAAGGGTGCACTTTATTAAAGCCATTTAATGTTGTTAGGACAGCAAAAGGAAGCAAGAGAGACCCAACACTATGGCAAGGATGAATGGTATTAAACTGACTACCATTACATGAGCACAGAAGTCACAAATGTTGCCGCTATGATGATGAGAGTAACATATGAATTGAAGTCGCACTGATTTAAACTGCTTTGAGTATGTCACACACAGTAAAGACCAAAAAGAAAAAAGAGAGACATGAATTCCATGAATGTTTAAAATGCCAATCCTGCATGAGAAGTATATGTGAAGAGGTTATTCAGATTTCATTGAGCGCTGTGAAGCCATAATGAGCAAAATAAAATTTCCCTGGTATATGTACAGTAACACACACTTACAGTAAAGTAATAAAGTGACATGTACTGGACTGCTACACAATTTCATGTATTAACCTCAAAGACTGATAGCTAATAAATTGAGATAACATTTATTAAACAATATTTCAAACAATATATTCATACTTCTGGACTAAAGACATCTTATTAGGTACGAGTACTACAACATACAAGTATGGGAGGAAAAATACAATTGTTCAAACCCCATTAAAACTACTTTTAAAAGGCTTAATATATATTGCTGGTAATATTTTTTCTTTTTAAGAAAATATAAATTGTGCGACTTAAGCTTACAATACACTGCTGGCAGTGGCGCCAGATTCTGTGGTGACCAGCTGGGAATGGGTCATCCGTCAAGGCGCCGTGTGCTGAGAAACTTCCAGGAAGAGAGGGAAAGAAGAAAAAACTAACCAAGAAAGGACAGCTGGACATCACACGATGCCTGAATCGCTCGCACTAAAACCCAATTGCTGCTATGGTGTTTGTCACGGTGGAATGCTGCAAATATCACAAGATGTGCACAAACAGCAGCCAAACTATATAAAACTCATACAGATACATAAATAAGAGGCAGTGGGGTGGGAAGTCTTGGAAACGTGTGTGTGTGTGTGTGTGTTTTGGAGGGGGTGGTTGGGGGTTGGGTTGACAATGTGAGGAACAAATTGTAGTGTCCAGTCTAGTCCAGCAGTGAGCAGGCTAAATATTGATTCAGTTGATGTGGTCCAGAGCACGAAGCAGCTCCTCCCCCTGCAGCAAGTACTGACGACCCTGTAAGGGTGCGTTCACCTCGCAGTCGTCGCGGGTGAGGAGCGGCAGGCCGAAGGGGGAAACGGTGCCCTCTGAAGTGCTGCCAATCAGGCGACTCGCCAAATCTAAGATCGGAAAAGATCCAGTTGAATCTCTGATGTTCATTTTCAAGCAACACAGTTAACACTACTTACAAAAAAGAACTAGTTTATTCACCTGAAGACAGCAGAAGGATGGTCCTGGTTGTACCAGACCCTGAAGGCTTCAGCTTTTTGCCTTTCTCAACCTGCTCCTGGAGTGAAGTTCCCTGAGAAAGAGTGAAAAAAATAATAATGAAGGTCTCACTTCCAGAAGTCAGATTATACCAACTGTGTATATGCTGAGGACTAACCTGTTCTATAATCTCTTTTAGGTCACTAATTTTTCTTTTGCGCTGTGCATTCTGAACTGCGAGGGTCCTCAGCGGCACCTCTTTCTCCAACTGTGGGGCTCTGCGGCACACAAAGTAGGCCTTAGCTATCCTCAAAAAAAGGTCATAAAAATGTGATTTAGCCACCAAAAAAAAAAAAAAAAAAAAAGGTTAAAAAGGGAGG
>VUQG01021008.1:0-10583 GCA_015106755.1 Etia nguti | reverse complement strand
CTCCAATGTAAAGGTCTCAGCATTCCTCGCTGCACTGTACAGCATACACTTCGTTGCTAAGTTTGTGTTTAGGAGTTTTGTCTTTGGGATGAACCAGTTTGTGTCTGAGTGTGTGGCTGGGTCTGAAGTACACTAGGATGTCGTGCTTGGAGAAGACTTTCCTGAGTGTTTTCTGATAAACTGGCAACATAGGGGGTGACAATGTTGTTGCGTTTGTCTTTCTGATCTCCCCTAGGTACTCTGGGACACCATGTGACCTTAGAACTGAAGAAGCTTCTCGGATGAGAGGTGAAACATCTTCAAGCAAATTAAAGAAGTCCAGACGCTTTTCTTTCCAAGCTCCTTAGACTACGATGACCTGGATGACTGAGAACCTTCACAGACAGGGCCGTCTGTGCCCTTATTTCAAATATGAGGGTGTAGTACAGCTCTGGGTTCTCTGCTGAGAAAGCAGAACTGTACTTTTTGTATGAACATATTTAGTTTGTGTATTACGAGCTTTACTGAAGAATATGTCAATAATGACAGCACTGGAACTTTTAATTATTTTTTTCTGCTGATAAGTTATTGATAAGTGTTGGCCAGGGGATGGCGCCATACAAATGTTGTGACGCATGAACTTTTTCTTTGCAGTTTCAATGTTTTGAAAAGCTCAGGAGACTCATACATTTATGAACCCAAACCACAGTCATCAAGATTGTAGATGTACCAATGTATCCAAAACTTGAAAATCAGTCATACATCATGAATGTAAAAACATATTGTGTTTTCTCTGTTTGAGCACTAAGTGTAGCTCCAAACTAATATCCTAACAGCTTCAGTGCTGCAGAGACCCACCATCAGTTTGTGGAGTCCCAGGTCAGAGTGTCTCCATATGTCACTCAGTACAGCAACTCAGATGATTTCATGTCACATGGGTAATGATAATTTAACAGGATTTAAAGGCATGTGGCCAAGAGCTACAAAGTTTGAGAGTTTCCTAGGCTCAGGCTTTGGCAGGGTTAACTTGGCATGTTTTTTGATGTTGAGTCATTTTTTACACCTGGAATGTGCATGAATGCGCCAGAGCTTCCTTAGAAAAGCATGCAAACTGCAACCAACCCAGAACCCTTCTCTTGTGCAGTGACCAAGGTTACAACGGTCACAAACCTCATGCTCTAAATACTCTAGATGCATTCAAACATATTCTAGCTGTACCCTGCAGATGTCAGTTGGAGCTGTGAAGCTGATGCTGAGGTGAAGAACATTGCCAAACACAAAAATCTACCACAGCATTAAAATTGCATTGAGATCTGACACCTATGGAAGTGTATTATTCATATAATTTCCAAACTAATTGAACTTTTCTGTATTCTGTGGAATAACATCTGTATTTTTTTTTAATGTTTTTAAACTCTTATTTTGACTAATTTTCACACTTAGCTGAAGATTACAGTTACTCACATACATATAATTTAAGGTTTTACAAAAATTAAGAAGCAACAATACAACTTTTTATCATTTGATATTTATTTTTAAAATGAATAAACTATATGAATATAAGAGTTGTGTTTCTGCTGGAAGTGAAACAAAGGCTTCACGATATCTTTAGAGATATTGCCATAAAATCAAACATATTCTACAAACATAACATGGAGATGTTTCTTTAAATATGTTTGCAAGAACTGATACACATTATTTCCCAAGTTTTTATATTTTCTTAAATGCAAATTTGTATTATGGACCAGACATTGACAAAGACACATGCAGAAAGGTGAGGTGTGTCTTTTTAAAAGGAGCATTTAGCAATGGGCAAGACTTCACTAGATCGTACAGATAATTAAAGGTATGGGAAAATGTTTGACCTTAAAGTGAAAGCATGTGGTACAAAACTGAAGTGTTAATGGAATTTCATCACAGACATCAGGCACATTGCTCACAGGATCAGTTTCTGTCATTTTGCCCAAGGTCAAATCCTCTCAGTAAAACCTGTTAATGGTAGCTCCCTTATTGATCGTGGCACTTGTAATTTCTGGGATGGCTTTAGTAGCCTGGGATGCAGGCTCCAAGGAAAGATTATTTTATTATGGCTAGGGCAACCTGTAAGAGCTATTTGCATTAATAAAGAATAATACTCAGATTTTTACCTTTACTGTTTCACAAAAGGTTAAAAAGTGAATATGCACAATTAAGACTTTAATTGCAGGAAATTTTATTAAAGCAATTTAGCAGGAGCAAAATCAAACTCTAATAGAAACAATAACAAAACAGTAATCCAAAAATACTTATCTAACTAACCTACTCTAAGCTAATGTTGATCCTGATCTTGTCGTCTTTGGGAAGAGAACTTGGAGAAATTGTTTGGATCCAGTTGAGCACAACTGGATCCAAAGATGCACTTATCTCCTTATTCTGAGTTGATGATAATCACCCAATAGGAGAGCAGCATCCCCTGGGTATTCAGTGGAAGTATGATGTAAACCAAAATCCTTCTGAATTAACCATCTAACATGGCAAAAATGAGCAGATGACAAGCCAAAGATTTACAGGTTCACAGGTTGGACTGCGTTTTCCCATCATCTCTGCTGGAATTTTCAACTATGAACCTCTTAGATCCAATCTTCTGAACTGCACATCTCAGAGAAGACAAAAGGGAAGAACCCCAAATCTCTTTTAGACCCCACTTTTATACCTGCTCACCCTTTCTCTATCACATTAAAACATTTAATCACATATAGATATAATTCACTTCATGTTTCATTCAGTTTGTGTAATTCTACTTCAATTAAATTTGTCTTTAGCATATTTTCATATTAACATTTTTGTAAAGTAATCCCTTTTCAGTTCCAATGCAGAGGATTGCTTTTTTACTTTTTAAACCCACACATAAAACATGGTTCTGTTTAACAATTAAAACACTTAATGCTATTTTCTGATTCAGGATTATATGCATAATGAATTGGCAACACACACACACACACACAACAAAACTCAGACAGAACAGTCATTTTCACTACTCAAACTAAATTTCTCATTTATATATTGATCAAACTTATATTTTTGATTATCTTTGATTAAGAATAAAAATGCTTTATTGTTAGGGAATAGAGAAAAGCTCTGTTCTAGCAATCTGATCATTTTTAATCACCTAAGGATATTAAGACCTTTTACCCTTCCTTAGCTGTTACGTAGAGGTTTCCGGTGGACTTCAAACATAGCTATACCGTGTGTTACACGTGTGTCGCACTTTGCCAAGTGCAAAACCTTCAAGAAAGTGTAAAAGGTAAAAAGACATTTTGTGTGGACTAATCAGTCATATGATGTGTCTTTTGATGGGCCTGACATCCTGAAGCATAAAGCCTGGCTTAACAGTGAAAGCTGAGAACAATAGTGGTGTTAGTGGTGATTCCTTTTATTCCTGACTGTGATTTTCGGCTTTTGCAAGCATCTAACACAAAGGCTTTCTTGAACTTCCATCTTAGTGTAACCGCCAGATTCTTTGCATTGATGCAAATACTGGAACCCAGCCAAACACAACCACTGATTCACTGCAAATGTGGAACTAAACCTCCCACTTTTGGCATGTTATAACAAAGAGCTCCTGTATGCTGAGCACTTATTTGGCTGTTACTGCGCTTAGATACGGATTTCACATAACTGAACGATGGGTGAGTGGCACTGACCGACATGTTAATTATACTGGAGTCTGAGGAGAAACAGAATGAACTTCAAAGTAGAAAGATTATTTGTGTTTTCTGTTTGTGTGCATGTGTAGCAGTGTTGTAGCTGTTTTTATGATGATGCTGTTGCTAAATGAAAAAGTTGATTAAGGAAGACTTCTTCTTGCTGTAGTTTCTCTATGATATATTGAAGCTGTGACATTAGGATCTTTATGTGGGTCTTTGGTGGTGAGTAAATTTGAATTTTGTGGTGGTGGTACAGTATTGATAAGGTTAGTACATTATTCAAAAAAAGAAATGCCCATTTGTTCTGTGCACACTTACAGAAAAGCCATCCAGATGTTAAAGGTAGCCTCCAGAACTGGGAGAGGGAAGTTAGGGATGTTCATTTGCGCAAGCTTACTGGCACCCAGCACACAGCACAAACGCCAAAGCTGCACAAGTCCAAACCTGTGAAAGGAGAGAGATTTTACCAACCTTTTGTAATGGAATTCATGAAGTCATACTAGCTTAGTAGGAGTAACTGACTGGGAGGCAGAATCTCCTAAAAAAAAAAAGCATCTTTCCATTCATTGCCAATGTTCTGTCCCAATGTAAACTTATACTAATGTATACTTTTTTGATCCCCGTGGGGAAATTCCTCTCTGCATTTAACCCATTCACTCAGTGAAGCAGTGGGCAGCCCGGGGAGCAGTGTGTAGGGACGGTACCTTGCCCAGGGGTACCTCAGGGTAGCTGTTCAGGGGAATCGAACCCCTGACCTTCCGATCATGGGGCCACCACTCTACCTACTGAGTGAAAAATTCAGCTGAGAGGACACAGCGACCTTTTTGGAAAACCTTGGGCTGTAACTGTTCAGTTTCTAATAGTGTCAGGTCACAAATTTTGAAGCCAATATGATAACCTTATCCCACCAACGATGTGAAGGTCCAGCTTTTCAGATCCAGTTAAAATCAAATCACTCAAAAAAGATCCTCTGGAAAAGAGTAGAATTCTTAAAACAGAGTGTGATGGAGTTACACCGTCTCGGACCGCAGACAGCTGACCTGGGTGCATTCACGCACAACCACAGTTAGATTCCACAGTCTTCACGCTGTGTTATTGTGGCGGCGCGTCGTTAAGCCAACCGGTCAGATAAATGGGGAGAGGTGACAGCTAATATTTTGAGCAGTAAAGGGGGCGGCCTCCATATATTGTCACTTACCTTTAATAAAAAGCCAGTCACGCAGTCTCCCTGTGATCGCCGATTACCAGAAGTACGGGGTTCCGGGTTTTAAATAATGGGTTCGCGCACGCTTGGAGGGTCACGTGAACTGCATTATTTTTTGATTGGGTTTTCTCTTATTACAAGACACTGTAGGGTGCCTGAAAGTAGTCATAAATGCATTTGTGATTATTATAGAAAATATGGCTGGAAATGAGCAGAGAAAAAATATTGTTTTGTGAAGGAAATTGCCTTGATGGATGAATATTATGCCTAGTGGGAGGGGCAATGGAGTATAAAGGGAGGCTATCGGGGCCTACCTGGGAGTCTGTGAGATGTTACGGTGAGGGTAACATGTAGGCTCGTTGAGCCCCTTGAGCTCTGTAAATAGATTTTTGTTTTGTTTTGGATTAAGTTACTTGTTTTTTAGGGTTTTTTTGGTGTAAATAATCCTTTGTGCACTTGGGAGGCCGGCATGATAAAGTACACACTCTGAACTCTTCCTGACTACGTCTATATTTGTTCAGAAGTTTATGAGAGGACCCTGCGACACAGAGTTTATTAAACAGTGTCATATGAACAGCAAAACAGTACAATACAGCAAGACAACACATAGCAAAGCAGGCAAAGCGAACCCCGGGGTGTAGAGCCTTGAGCACAAACAGCAGAGACACAAAATGACAGACAGAAAAAAAGCTGGTCAGGGCATATTTGACCCTCCTTTCATACGAGTCCACAACCCCTCCCCAGCTGCTGGGTAACTTTTAATTGATTGTCTTTTTCTTGGTCCGTATTAAATTTAAACTAATAAGTATTTTCACAACTCTACAAATGTCAATATTACCCCAATTATCGATGTAATATGTTTATCAATACTTTTCCCCAATCAGTTGTCAATCCTACTTGCACTTTGTTCCTTTTTTGATCTACGACACTTGTGTTACATAACCTTCTGGCACTACTCCATTACTTTCTGGGTGCTATTCCCCAACCTTGTTATCCATCAGTTTTAGTTGGGTCCCTTTGACAGTTTTATGGCCAAAGTAAGTCTAAAAGTCCGCAAAACAACAGATATCAGTCCAGCTGCAGAGCAAAAACAATTAATACTCCTGACAACTTTGTCGGGTTTGCTGACAAAGGTAGGCTACTATATTTGTTAAAGAAGGGTTTTTCAAAACTTTGGGCAGCAAAGACGGGCAGGGAGAGTCCCAGGTGCATCTTTAGCAGGGCCAGGTTTATTTAACCATATGTCTGGACTTGTCACTGTTGGCCATAACACGATGAAAGGTTACTTATTGATCCTAATTACTGCATTTCAAACAGTATGGATCAACAGGTGCTCATACAACAAGTGGCACAGACCTTATTAATATAATTGTAGATAATAATTGACCTAAATATTTGGGTCTTGTGATTTGAATATGTAGGTTAAATGCTTAACACAGTGATTCTAATATATAACAACACTCCAGTGTAGGTATATGTAGTGTACACAGGTATGATTATAGTATATATGTGAGTATATATGATTATAGCTATATAGTATATAAAAAATTCTACAACAATAGAGCCAACTGTTTTAATTCCCTCACTGCCCAAGGACATCAAAAATGAAATCATCAGAGTCAGTAACTATTTTCAGCATCTTTCTCCTCCCCAAACTGCAGCTGAGCTCAGACCAGTGACAGCAATGAATCCTCCAGCTTACGTTCCAGTGCAGGTGAGGGGCCTATGGTGGGCCTTCTGGACAGCCTGGAGGATCTGTATTGGCTCAGCACACCACTGTGAACATCATCACTGAGCCTCCAAAGGACCATTTTATCTGGTCCCTCCTCTGCTTTGTCTACTCAAACCCTTTTTGTCTTGGACTTGCAGCTCTCATTTATTCTATCAAGGTAAGTTATGTGTGTGTGTGTGTGTGTGTGTGTGTGTGTGTGTGTGTGTGTGTGTGTGTGTGTGTGTGTGTGAATATATGCATTTTACCTGCCTGCCTACCATACCCTATTATTTATTAATTTACCATATAGATCAAGCTACATGATCAAAATCTAAAACACAAAGAACGTCTAAAATTAACTACAGAAAATGACAAAATCAGTGTCAGTGAAACATGTTTTGAAGTAAAACACAATTGTCAGTTAGACCACTGAAAGAATCATAAGCACAATAAAAATAAAATAAAAAAAGATTTTTAAAAAATGATACAGATAAAAATGATTCAAAAAGTGCATGAATGAGAGTTATATCTTTAATTTATTCATTTGGACAGAAACAAGTAGCTTATCTTTTCCAAATAATTAAATTGAGCCATTGTTTAAGTTTCCATTGGATTGAAGATAACTACACTTTTACGATCTATATGTTTCTGCCCTTTTAGGCCAGAGACCTCAAGGTGGCCGGAGATCTAGAGGGTGCACGGCGCCATGGCTCCACTGCCCGCAGCCTTAACATCACTGCCACAGTCCTGTTTGCCATTGGACTCCTGATTTTCATTATTACATTCAGTAATAATGTTGCTCTGATGGTTAGTGTTATAAAAGAAATGCAAAACAGTAACCATCAATATAACGGAAATTAAGTTGCCTGCTCCTGTGACTTGTTATTAAGGAACATTGATGATATTAGATTCAGATTCAAATTCATTGTCAGGAAGGAGTTTGTTAATTTTTTTTAATTCAGCAATTTCATATTGCAATAAAAGTGGCTGTAAAAGTACAGTATATATACATCTTGGAATGATTTAAACAAATTAATTTTCTATTTGGTGATGAGATTTTCAGCCAAAGGGGAAGAACAAATAAAATAACAAATGTTTTTGGTTTATATGCTAAATCCACATATTGTAGGACAGGGATGTCAGACTCACTTTACATTCACCACATATAGCTCACTTTGATCTGAAGTTGGCTTAGATCAGTGAAACTCTTCTTTTGTCAGTATAAAGTTTAACTACACATTTAATCCCTGAAATATAAGGAAAAAAAGTGCAATTTCAACAGCACATCTCTTTTTCTACATGATAGAGAAACGCTGCTGTAAAGTAAATGAACGAAATCTTTCAACACAACCCCCCAAAAAACCAAAAACAAACCCCTTTGTAAAAACCTGACATTTCTGTAACTTTTCGGTTTATCTATAGCCATAGGGACTGTTTTTGTTATAGTTCTAGGTCCTTTTGACCCAGCATTTTCTGTTTCTTGTGTTTTTATGACCTGTTTTATGACTCATTTAGGCTCCCCTCATGTCTTTGTCCCCTATCTGTGTTTGTGCTTATGCGTGTTGTATCTTGTTTCCCCTCCTTGTGGTTTATCCATGTTTCCTCAGTCTACCATGTCTCTCTCGTCTGCCTCTTCTCCACTCCTGTGTCATGTTCCCCATTTTCCTGTTTTACTGTGAAGGTCTTGTGTTTCCATGTTTCGCGTATTTGGTTTTGCTTCCCTGTTGTCTTGTCTATTTAGGTTCAGCTGTGTCTCCCTCCTGTGTGCCATTTCTTTGTTACATTGTGTGTATATTTAGTGCGTGGCTTCCTCTGTTCTTTGTCGGAGCATCTGCGTATCATTCTATATATGATGTCTGTTTGTCATCCACAGTGTTTCATTTGCCACGTTCCCGGTTGTCAGGTTTTGTTTTCTGTTTCAAATGTTATATTTAGCTTCACCCGGTTTAGGTTTAGTTTGCTTCCTTCGGTTTTCCTGTGCTTTTGTTTTTGTAGTGTTTCATCAGCCAAAATAAAGGCTCGTTTTCTGTTTGACACTCTCTCCTGCATCATTGTCTGTGCCTGGGTCCACACCTCTCATCTCAAACTGTCACAGTTTTTATCAGTAGCCAAAGCTTTAAAAGTTGAGAAAACACAGTCCAAACATTATGCCCTTCACATTAGAAAAAAACAAAAACAAACAAAAAAACCCCTATCCAATGGGCGAGATTAGAGTCTTTTCCAGGCCAGTTCTGCCCCCCCGGGCCTTCTGTTTGACATCCGTATTGTATGATTTGGCACACCTTGATGGTGCTATTCTGGCCGCCATAAATTAAAATCAAATGCAAAGTAAGCAAAAGTAAAATGTAATTTATTTTCCATCATTAAAGATGAATATCACAAAGTGTTTCACAAAAATACTAAACCATTGAAACAAAAAGCTGGCTGAAACCAAGAAGAGTATCTATTATTATTTTTCTATTCTATTTATTTAATTTACAAAAAAACAAAAAACCTACAGGCTGAAAAAAATCAGCTGTGTGAGGTTTGTATAGTTTGGTGCATGAAATATTATATAGATATGTATACAGTTATATATATACAATTAAGAAATCCTACCAATCCTACCAAGACAGAGGCACTAATCATGGCAGCACAGGAACAACCTCTGAGCACAAAATCAAAAGAGGCAGGGGTCTACTACACCAGGCAAGACCCCAGGTGCAGGCTATGGAAAGATGCCACTGAAACAATCCAGCACATATCAGCAAGATACTAGCAGCCAGGGCATCCATGGAACATCATAACCAAATGACTGGCATGAGATACAGGAAAATCTGCGCTGAGTATGGCCTGGAAATCCTGAAGTCAAACTGGGATACACCCCTAGGGACTAAGTCTCCTGTGGGACTTCCAGATACAGACATAAACTGGTGATGGCTAGCCAACTGGACATAGTAGTGGTGGACAAGAAGAGGAAGACATCCATAGTGATAGATGTAGCTATACTGAGTGATAGCAACATCAGGTGGAAAGAACAAGAGGTTCAAGAAATACCAATGGCTGTGAGAGGAGCTTGAGATAGAAGATGTTGAGGGTGAAGACCACAGTGGTGTTGTGATAATTGGACCACTCGGTGCAGGGCTGTGCAGAGATGTTTGAAGATGTGGGTGCTCAAAGTTAAAAAGGGGCACACAGAACCAGACTGAAAAACAACAACCCACGTTCATCAAGAATCTTATATGGAATCGCATCAAACTATATCCCTGTCATGAGTTGGGCTGTGTTGATCTGAGACTGATGAGAGATGGTAGCTGATTAAACAACTGTTATGAGATAATAAAATGCAAAGACTGGTGACAGGGCTTGGAACCATAAGGCAACAGATTAAAAAAACTGTGGCAAATAAAGTGAAACTGGAATATTAGTAGGGCAAAAGAAAGGGGTTGTTGTGGTACGGTAAGGATGTAACAAAAAAAATCTATACACATAAAACACACTCATGCACATATAGTAACATTTTATACCTTCTCCAGAATACTGTATATACTATGGTATATATACTATATACTATATGGTATATATACTATGGTTATATGTTTGCATCATGGTGCTGATCCAGAATCCTTCCATTATTGTTTGTTCCTAGTGGTATAATGATAAAGTAATGAGAATTTAGAAAAGTAATAAATATAAAATAAAAATATTTATGATGATTCAATTTGTCTGACTATCCACTTTGTGAAATACAGAAAGCTTATTAAATAGAATAGAATAGAATTCAACTTTATTGTCATTGCACATGTCACAAGTACAAGGCAACGAAATGCAGTTTGCATCCATCCAGAAGTGCTTTAGCCATAATAGATATATTACAAAATATATATTAGCAATAATATAGATATATAGATATATTACAGAGAGGTATGAGGGTACAAAATATGGGACTATTATGGGTATGTTACAATGTACACGGTATGAAGGTATGTTATGAATATGCTATAATATAAGTATGTACAGGCTG
>VUQG01021006.1:11437-31022 GCA_015106755.1 Etia nguti | reverse complement strand
GCAATAAATGTCATGGTCCTGAGTCTGTTGACTCAGTGTTTTGTGTTTTCTTTATGCTTTTGTTTATTCTGATTATGTATTCCATTATGATTTGCCATTTGTTAGGTTTCTGTTCTGTGCCTGCCCTGATCCCACCTTCCATGTTCCCCGTCTGTCCATGATATCATTGTCAGTCTGCGTCTGTTAAGTTCCGTGTCTGTCGTGGGCTTCCTGTTTTATTTTTGTAGGTCTGTGTCTTATGTCAGTGCGTTCAGCTTTGTGCTCTCCCTGTCTCGTCAGTGTAATCAGCGTCAGCCGTGTCTCCCAGCTGTTTTCTCTTCACTCCGTTCACCTCTTGTATTTAGTGTCTGCGTCTTCCCCTACTAGTTGTCGCGTCGTTAATGTCTGCTCACCCTCACTTCCGCTGTGTGTTCTGTTTGCCAGCCTACCTACCTGTTTAGTTTATTCTGTACTCCCAGTTTAGTTAGTTTTCTGTTCAGTTTCTTCCCAGCAATAAAGCTGAGTATTTTGAGTTTCTTCTGCCTCCGTGAGTCCTGCTTTTGGGTCCTCTCTCCCTGCCTACCTGCACACAGCCATGACAAGATCAGAGATGACTGTGGATACACAGAACTATTAAATATAATCTAAATTAATCTAAACTAACAACCTAATAGAAAATGAAATTCCCATCCATCCCATCCAGCCAGCAGTGCTGCCCCTCAGCCTCCTAGTAGATGAACCTATGTTATAAATTTGAAAATCATGGGTATTTTTCAGAAAAGTTGACTTCTCACCTTGAACTTGAAGTTAAGGTAATCTGAGACTTTCAGATGATGTGCCTACGTTATGAATTTCAAAACAATACATCACCTCGTTTCACGATTTATCACATGCACAAACTTGGGTGTCCACATCGTCCACCTACCAGGCGGGGTGGCGACAATACCCTATCAGGCTTTTACGGCTGAAGGGTAAACAAATGCCTTGTTTATATTCTCCCAGTTCAACAAATCATTTCAATTCTGAGCGTCCGACTGAGTATTCAGTTTTCATCTCTGCCGAAAATACACAACTCAACACTAGCCACGCAGCTCCTCCTCTGGTATGTACAGCTATTGGTATCATACACCTTTACAATGCTCCAAATTCATTCTCACCCCACCACTTCCTATTGCTGAATATTACACCCACTAATACTACTAACCTGTAACATAAAAATCAGCAGGATAGATTTCCTTTTATTGAACCGTTTCAGTTAACAGGGAACACTTACAAATGTATTTCTTTTTCTCTCTCAGGGTGAACTCTTTGATTGATTAGGTCTTTGTGTAATGGTTAAATATTAGCTATCATCCACTGAGGTTCACCAACCTGTGTCCACTGACAGAATTAACTTCCCCATCCATGAAAATTTCATTAAAAAAAAAAAGTATTTCCTAAGTGCTGTTAAAAAGAGCGAGGAATTTTTAACACAGATTTTATGAACAGTGTAGCAGAACAGCCCAGGTGGTGAACAGGGCTGCCCACAGTCCAGACCTTCCAACTAAAAATATTTAATGCATCATGAAACAAAGAAGACAACAAGAAAGACCAACATCGGCCTCCGGGGTCCAGGCCCACCAATAAAGTCACTGTGCCCCCTTAGCTAAAATCTACTAATTCCAACCTTAAACACTCATATCGCCAATAAGTTATTGCAGTGCAAGCTTAGATTATTTATTTGGTTAACAGTGGTTCAGTGCTTGTACAGCAATAGTGCTAACGAGCATGACCGAGGGGGACACTGAGCTGATGGACCAGTGCAGGTCAGACTTTGGGAAGACGTCTCCTTGAGACTAAAAAGAGGCCACACATCAGCTTGAGCTCGTAGTTTTAAAATATCAGTCTACTAAAATTCTGCAAATCAAATGTTAATGTTTTGAGGATATTTTTTTTTTTTCTCACAGTCAGCTGTTCTGGTGTGTGGCGAGTTCACTGATCCGCTTCTGCACCTAGAGATAATGTCTCTCTTGTTTGTCTCCTTCTTTGCCTCTGCAATCTAAGACAGCTCTCTGTGTGTACATGCATAGCTGTAACTATGCAGGTCGTGTGTGAGAGCAAGCACCTTTTCTTTTTTTTTCTTAAGAAAAATGAAATAGCAAATTTACTTGAGCCAAATGCCCCTCAGTCAAAGTTGGTTGCTCGTCCCGTTCCTATGCTCTCATGCCATGACCCTGTCCCAACTTTTGCCATCAAATTCAAAATGACCTCATTTCTTTTCTTAAAACGGTACATTTTTCCCAGTTTAAAGATGTGATATGCTTTCTGTGTTCTATTGTGAATTAAATATGGGTTTGAGATTTGCAAACCACTGCATTCAGTCTTTATTTACATTTTACACAGGGTCCCAACTTTGTTTGGAAATGGGGTTGTATATATCAAATTAGTCAGACGAGTGTCTGCCTTCACTGCTCCCATACAACCACGCTTGATGTCCGTGTGTCGCTTAATTGCCACCCTCAGCTCCTTCTCTTGGAAGGTAGCAGTTGATGTAGCTGACTACATGTTAGGGGGACGCTTGCTCAGACTGATGCAAACGTGACAAACTGCGCACTGTTTGGCGCCACATGCGGAGATTTTCATTCACAGAAAACCCGCCGACCTCACAGATCACCACTAATTATTTCAACAAGTTCAAAACACTCACCCGCAGCCATTAGACACCTTCTACTCTACCTCTGGATGCTCCTGCCTGATGATGCGCCACCCGTACCGGAAACACAACTTGTTCTTCCCCTGCGCAATAATGCACATACTTCCTGTCTATTTTTCATAATAAAAGCCCTAGATACATTCTTTACTATCCTTAAACTGTATCTGTGAATCTGTATGGCAAAGACCATCGCCTTCTGTACAATGAGCAGGAAAACAGTCTGTGTAAAGCAAAAGGGGACTGAAGTCAAAATGCAATCAAAGGGAAAATACCATCACTTTTTGTACCATAAGCTTTCCTGTAGTTAGCTTGTAAGTCTCTCTACCAGTTACATTTAAGTAGGTTTTTGGTGCATGCAAAGAAACAGTCTGTGTGAAGCAAAAGAGATTAGGTCAAAATGCATGCTTGAAATAGGTGACTATTAATTTATCTGTATTTTAAACAATCTGGATGTGTTATCCATTATCTGAAGATACAGGCTAGGCCAAAAGGGTTAAAGCTTTGCCTCTGCAGTTTCATGTTCGTACTGAAGCAGAAGTAATAGAGTACCAGACTGATTGCTTACCAGAGCGACACTCTCACGAAGAAGCAGTAGTTTGTTAAAGCAATTTACAGACATTTCTGGAATTAAAAAAATAATCACAACTATTCCTTTGAAATATCTACAAATTTTTGTTGTAAACATCATCCAGTATGAAGTACAAACAGTACTGTTTATTCATGTTTTGTTATAGAAATTAAAAAAAAAAAAATCCTTTCTTCAAGTATGAAAACTTTAATAAATATTAAGTTATATTTAATGACTTTCAACCTAAAATGTTTATAATGAACAGATTTCCTCAACATGTATTAAAGACATGTTGTAATTTTAATCAAAGATTTAACAAAACACATGTGCAAATGCGCGCGCGCACACACACACAGAACCATCACTAACACTAAAGAAAGATACCTTTGCTGACACAAACAAAAAGAACATACACTACATATATTCATATAACTCTACCATATGAATAATATATGAATATTATTTCATCATTCATACATTATTATATGAATAATATAAACAGGTGTTAGGTATGAGAAATAGATGAGTTATAGTAATGTGCCATAACTTTTTCCTAATATCCCAGCTGTCGGGTAAGTGTAGTGAAGTAAAGAGCGCATTATTTCACTCCAAAATCTGGTGAGTAATATCTGTAAGTATCAACATAAATCCAGAAAAACTCCAGCTAAATGGGAGTAAACTGGATTTTTAGTCATCACACTGCACCCTGAGGGAGAACAGATTTTCTATATTTCAATATAAATTGTTTATCTCACAGTGAAATATAAATATTGTAAAGGATTTGGAGCAGTGACTATTTTTTACGCTTATCACCTCATTTGCCTCTGTCTTAATCTTTAAAAAGTGGAGTTTTTTCAGATGGCTAAGGGCATGATAACCAATCAGGGAAGAGCAGGTCTATAGGGGTGAAGTACATGCAGCTTGCTGTTGTGCAATTTCCATGTAGACTCTCAAAACATAATATACAAATATTAACTTTAAAAATACACATTTCAAATTCAGTAACAAAAAAATACTCTAAATATTACACAGGACACATTAAAAAAGCAACACTGTGGTTTAAAACTAACACATTATTTACTGTTCAGTGTAACATCGCCACTGATCTCATTATTGACACTTCACCTACTACCACATCTCTCCTTTTATTATCAACATTTAACTTTACTTCATGTAAAATGAAAAACGAATACAACCTAATTCAAGCAAAATGTCTCATAAATGTACAAAATGGTGACATGCTGTATATACATATGAACTTCGGAGTTATTTATGTGCTAGAAACAACAAAATACCTAGAAATTATGACCGAAAGATACTTGAAATCATTCCATTAAGATAAAAGGCTGTTACAAAAAGTATTGATACCCTCTAGACCCTCAATCCTAGACAGATTGGAGAAAATGTTATCATCTGAAGTTGCTTTAATAATCTGGTGTCACACACACACATTAAAAGCATAGGGTTAAAAATGTTGAAGGAGTTTCTCAAAATATGCTACAGGTCCAAATGGCTTCATATATATCCTATTCATATAAGAGACATACAGAGCACCTGAAAAGCATTCACTGCCCTTGTTGTTATGTTACAACCTTATTCCAGAATGGTTTGAATTCATTTTTGACCTCAAAACTCTACAAACACTGCTGCATAATGACAAAGTGAAAAACATTTGCTCAAAATTCTTACATATTGATTAAAAATGAAAAACATAGGCTGCAAATACTTATGTACGTCTTTTCTTCAATACTTAATTGAAGTACTTTTGGCAACAATTACAGCCTCAAGTCTTTTTGGATCGCTGTCCAGTTGGAAGATCAGTCTTCACCCCAGTTCAAGGTATCTCTAAACATTGCTGCATCATATTTCCCTTGACGGTGACTAGTCTCAGTTCCTGCTGCTGAAAACATCCCCACATCATGATGCTGCCCCCACCGCCAGCTTTAATATAGGGATGGTATGGGCCAGTTGATGAGTGGTGGCTGGTTTCCTCTAGACATGACCTTCAGGCTAAAGAGTTCAATCTTTGTTCCATCAGACCAGAGAATTGTGTTTTTCATGGTCTGAGAGTCCTTCAGGTGCCTTTTGACAAACTCCAAGTGGGCAGTCACTTGCTTTTTACTGAGAAGTGGCTTCTGTTTGGTCACTCAACCATAAAGGCCTGATTGGTGGAGTACTGCAGAAATGGTTGTCCTTCTCTAAGGTTCTTCTCTCTCTACAGAACGATACCAGAGCTCTGTCAGAGTGACCATTGGGGTCTTGGTCACCTCCCTGACTAAAGCCTTTTTACCCTGAACTCTCAGCTGCCTGAGCTTATTTTTGAGTGTCACAGCACAGGGTGTGAATATTTTTGTACATTTTATATTTAGATTTTAAATAAATTTGCAAGAATTTCAAGCAAACGTTTTTACTTTGTCATCTTGGGGTTATGATTGTAGAATTTTGAGGTGAAAAATAAATGTAATACATTTTGAAATAAAACTGTAACATGAGAAAAATGTGGAAGAAATGAAGCAATGTGAATATTTTTCTGGATTGCGTAAGCAAGGATATGTGTAAAAACTGTGGCAACCCCTTGCAAATAAATGAACAGCTGAAATTCAATTTGTACCTATCAATTAACTATTCTGTGTGACCTTTCATGTGTATCTTTAGATTACACTGGTGTCTAAATCTTTTGCCACAAAACTCACAGTCAAAAGGCTTCTCGCCTGTGTGAACTCTGATGTGCGTCTCAAGATGTATCTTTTGGTTAAACCTTTTACCACAAGTGTCACAGCCAAATGGTTTCTCTTCTGTGTGAACTCTCATGTGTCTCCTAAGATCTCGGTTTTGGTTAAATTTTTGTCCACAATCGTCACAACTAAAGGGCTTCTCTCCTGTGTGCACTCTTATGTGCATGTTAAGATTTCTTTTATAGTTAAATCTTTGTCCACAAATGTGACAGCTAAACGGTTTCTCTTCAGTGTGGGATCTTAAGTGTCTGTTAAGATTTGTCTTTAGGTTAAACCTTTTACCGCATTTATTACAAGAAAATGGTTTCTCTCCACCATGGAGTCTCATGTGTACATACAAACTTCCTTGATATCTAAATCTTTTGCCACACTCACTGCAATCAAATGGTCTTTCTCCTGTATGGACTCTTGTGTGTATTCTAAGATCTCTCATTTGATTAAATCTTTTACCACAATCGTCACAGCTAACTGATTTCTCTCCTGTGTGGACTGTCACATGAGAATCACAGTTTTGATCCACTCTACAATGTTTCTCGTTAACCAAACAGCTGGAAGACCTTTTCTCTGAATGACATGTCACGTGCTTCCGAAGAGACTGCTTGCAGAAAAACTGTTTTCCACACTCGGAGCAACTTAAAGACTGTTTTGCAATCTTAAATCCCACATCCATTACACTTGACCCAGGTGCTCTGCTGTTGTTTAACCCGCTATCGCTGTCATCAGTTTCTGGTCCAAAATCTGACAAAGGTTCCTGCCAATCATCGTCCTCACTGACTTCCGTCTCAGAAGACTCTGAAGTCTCTCCATCAGTATTAGATTGTAAATGACAGTTTGCATGTGGTTCTGGTTCTGATGGTCCACAATCTTCTTCACTGATTTCTGTTTTTATCTGTTCAGCTGAGCTGCTAACCGGAGGCTCTGTCTCTCTGCTGTTTTCAGTTTGGCTTTGATGAAGCGTTGAGAACTGAGGTTTCTCATCATCATCTTCACTCTTCACGTGAACAGCAGTGAATGCAAACCCAGAATTATTCTCCTCCAGCCCATTCAGCTGTTCTCCCTCTTGGCTTTTCCAGAGTTCCTCCTGTTCCTCCTTTATGTGAAGAAGCTCTGAGTCATGATGGTCCAGATTAGGGCTGCATTCATAGGGAACTTCTTCTTTTATCACCAACAGCTGCTGGACATCTGCAGGAAACACTGAAACACACATTCATAATGAACAATGGCAACTTCATAATCATGCTGGTGTTATTACTTTATGTTATGGAGCTCAATGATTACTGCAAACACATGTCACTGTTTAATTTGATCAAATTAAACAAAACTGCTAGAACAAACCAATAAAACAAGAAACTATTAAAACACTGAAATGAAATCCACATTAACCTTAGAATGTTTCCTAAGTAAATATAAATTACAGCAACATTTGTAACTATGATTAGAAGGCAACTTGACCACTTCAGGGTTTCCACAAGTGAATTATAAGATTAGCACAGGCCTTATAACTGTTGTGACACAGGTTAGTTTTACCCTACTGATGGTGTTTTGATGCAATAGTAATCCTGCTCACTTACATGGTGGATTAAGGTGGATTCAGTGTCAGACTGAAGAAGGAAATTAAGTGTTACAGTTAATTCTGTGAGTTGCCAAAAGCCTTCTCAATAATGTGATTACCCTAATCTTCAAACTAAAATAGTAGTAGTATTATTACTAAAAATGAACTTGCTGTTCAGTATGTTGTGACATACAGGCACCCCAGCTTAAGAATGAACACAACGTAGTTGTTGCCTTTTATTTGATGGCATCTAGCTCCCTCTGCCCTGCACTCTCACATACAGTAGTAAATATTTGTTGTACCGGCTGTACCGGCTGCCTTTTATGTATTCCCTTAGTTCAAAAGTAATAAACAATTTAATTACAAAGAACTGTACATTCATCTCAACTACAGAAAAGTGCACAAAGACAGCTGGACTTGATCTCTAAAAATAAAATTTCACTCCAAGCCAGTGTGAAATAAAATGTTGTTTTTGTAACTGATGTTTAATTTGCTCAGACATTATATGCAATAAACCCTCAATGCAAATTCTTTGTTTCGATGCTTTGTTAAATCCACGACTCTGCAGCGCACAGCTTTCACCATGTAAGTACTTTACCCACATTTACAACTATATGTCAACCTACAATAAAAACAGAGTTATGAGCATGTGCGCGAATAAAAGGTATTATAATATTAAGCCCAAGTCGCCCCCAGTTTTCACAATAAAAAGACTGCTAACACAACAGCAGCAGTGTAGATGACCCTGTCACAGTTTAACGTGGAGCCAGAGTGAGTCTACAAAGATGTGGTGAAGTGCAAAAAGGGGAGCCGTTAACGAGACGTTGAACTTAGGTGCAATGAAAGAAAATGCACCTGAGCACTTGATCCTGTAATTTGCCACCTTAATCAAACCACCTGTTCAACAGACTACAACAGCTGCTCCCATCCACTGCTGTTTGTTTTACATGACAAGAAATCGTGTAAATCATGTATTTTACTAAAGTAATGCTGCAGAAGTTCAAAAAGGAAAAAAAAGTTTTACAAATGTTTTAGTTTTTTTAAAAAGAGGATTTATTTAACTTTCTATCGCAGTGATATCTGAAGCAAGCAGGGGTGAGTTTAAAGGGGTGGTATGGCGTTCTGCTAACATATTTATTTTAAGGCTTTAGTAACATATTTTGCAGATTTAGATTAATATAAAATATCAATAAATTATATTAATTAAAGCATATTTTTATGTCAAAATATAAAATTTCTGCAGGACAGTAAAACTGTGAGAGTCCAGCATCACAGCCCCAGGTCAGTAGCTAAGTTATTATTAACACTAATTATTAACATGTAAACCATCAGAACTTTGCGCAGGGAAGACCTTAGTTCTGAGAAAGTTGAAATGCTTACTTTTCTTAACTGCAGCCACTACATGCCCCTTTAAAGGTTTACAGACACATACAAGCTCATTTATTAGCACACTTAAACATACAGAAAAACATATATGATACGTTTTGCCTCCTACTAATATAAGGAAGCCTTCCAACAAGACAGAGTAAACAGTATTTTAATTTATTATTTAATTTAGACTCAATCTATGTCTTGTTTTTTTTAATATTACTGATATACTGACATAACTATAACTGATATTATTAGTTATTTATTTTTGCAATTAAGAAAATGTTTTTCTTGTTTTGATTTTAAAATGTCACGTTCATTTGATGAAATAATCTGCTTGATCGCTCAAACAATCAATAGCTGCACCCCTGATAAAAAGCCAGTTTGATGGACTCAGTTTACTATTTAATAAGGTCAGTCTGTTTGTGAAATATGGAAATTAACTGTGATATATAAGCATAAATTATATAAATATATATAAATATACACAGAACTTCACAATAATGATCTGTATTCAGAGTAAAGCCAGAAAGTCATAGATCTGACACAGAAATTCATAAAATTCCTCCACACACACAGTCGTACTCATCACTGCAGAGTGACTCAGACTGATTGCAACATGTTGCTAATGTTTCTGTGGTTATAAATTAGGTGGCAATTCATTTGCAAACCTTCATTAATCTCTCTGGGAGGAATTGCAAATAGTTTGAGTCAAGCCATGATTGTTTGGAGACAATAAACCAAACACTTTCCAATCGAAACTGGTCGACCACCATGAATGTAATAAAAAAATAAAATGATGCAATCACCATTTTCCATTCTTACTGCAGTGTGGCAGAGCCATTAATGATTCCCAGTGAATCCCAAGAATTATACTGGAGGAAAATTTCAAGTTTTTTTTATATAAAACCCTGCAACACTTTCTGCACTGGAGTTTTTGGAGTTAAGAGTCCAATCTAAAAACACTCATCAGCATTAAATTAAATATGAAAGTCATTCCAAATGCTATTGACACTTATCTTAAACTTTGTATTCATCCTTGTTGTTTTTTATTTGTTTTAGATAGAAACCTGATCTTTTTCACAATAAAAGAATTATGCTTCAACCAAAGTTGTGCTTCTCCAAGCTGCATCTCTCTGCTGAAGTCGCCTCCCTTCGCAGCCTCTTTCGTGTAGCTGATTATATGTTAGCATAGCACAACCGGTCAATACTGCCCGACGTAATCATTAGGAGGCCTTTGGTGTGATTTTTATTAACAACACATGCACCGACTAGGTAATTAGTAGTCAGCTATTCCAGCATCTTTAAAAGACTCACCTGGAGCCATCACACAGCGTCAACAACACATCTGGATGCCAGAGCCTGCATCTATACCGGAAACACGACGGTTTGTCGATAACAGAAGATATTTCCTGCCCCTACCTTTCATAATAAAAGCCCTGGACACGCACTATGGATGTGATACGAAGGCGCAAAATCTGTAGGCAAGGACCAAGATTTCTGGTATCAGACGTTTTCTTCTAATGACCGATTTGAGCAAGAAAGACGGTAGATAACGTAATTTTTACTCTATTTGTATTAGTTTTATTAGTCCTGTTATATAAATGCTGTAATTATTGTTGTGAAGATGCAAGGAGTAGAGGTAGCGAAGGTGAGTTTAAGCAGGGTAGAGTGGGTGGAAACGAGTGTTGAGTGATAGAAGGAAAGGAGCATGAGTGAAAGAAAATGTTTGCAAGATGATAGTGAAACCTGCTATGATGTATGGTTTGGAGATGGATGCACTGACAAAACGATGGGAGGCAGAGTTGATGATGTGAAGATTTTCATTAGAGTGAACAAAATGGACAAGGTTAGACATGAGAACGTCAGAGGGACAGCTCAGGTTGAGCATTTTGGTGACAAAGTTAGAGAGTCAAGGCTGATGGATGGATAGTGAATACACTGAACAAAGGATGTTGAATATGTTGCTGCCAGGCAGGAGGAAAAGAGAATGAGCACAGAGAAAATTATGGATGTGGTGAAGGAGGACATGCAGAGGATCAACGTGACAAAGGTTAATGCCAGGAATAGGAAAAGATGGAGGCAGATGACAATGAACACTAAAGTGACCAGCTGAAAGGATTATCCAAGCCAGAAGAGATCTAGGCCAGTTTTATATTAGTCCTTTAAGTTTATTTGGCAGCACTGCGGCATGGTGGTTAGCACTGCTGCCTCACAGCAAGAAGGTCCAGAGTTCAATTCCACCATCAGGCCCTGGTCTTTCTGTGTGGTGTTTGCATGGCTTCTCTCCAGGTACTCTGGCTTTCTCCCACAGTCCAAAGATGTGGGGTTAGGTTAATTGGTTCTAAATTGCCCGTAGGTGTGAGTGTGAATGGTTGTCTGTCTCTGTGTGTTAGCCCTGTGACAGACTGGTGACCTGTCCAGGGTGTGTCCTGCCTCTTACCCTAAGACAGCTTGGATGGGCTCAATAGAATATCAAATAAATAAAAAACAAAGTAATTTTCTAGTATTTTATGTCTATTATATTGTGTATATAGTATTTTTATTCATTAGAGAACTACAACAGCCATAATACATCTAACTTAAAATAGGTAAACAAAAACTATATTATTATTTTAATGTATTTATTCCAAAGCACCACAGAAGTTATCAGTTTTGTTAGAACCAGGAATCAGGAAAGGAAAATGAAGCAGACAGTTCCACAGATGGTTGTAAAAGCAGGGGTCTGAGTAAAACTGCTTGTTTGTTGGAGTCTCATTAACTGGGTAGATGTGCACTGTGCAGTAATAAACATCTGAAAGAGACTTGAACAAAATTCTACTCCTATTGGGCACAGCTGCTGCAGAGGAGAGGGCCTGTGGTGGACCACCAGCTGGTGTTTTTTTTTCATCATAACAGGATAAAATTCTCCGGTCCGTCGGGAGGATGTTCTCTACAGTCACATGTCTTGAATCTGAATTTTTCACATACTATAACTGATGGAGAACTAAATCTGTGGATGCCATTTGCAAGACGGTCATTAGAAAACATAGTCTCTCAGTTTCTAAGTGAGTCAGAGTACCCTCATGTGGTAATGAGTGGAAATTGCAGAATATGTCATTATTCACACTGTGTTTAGCAAGCTCAATGTGTGGGTGTGAATGTGGGTGTAGACCAGGTGACACATTTACCGTCTGCATTAAAAACCTGAGCTTGCATGTACAGGCAAAGCTCAGTTGTCAAGATCACACTGAGGAGCATGGATACAGGCAAGCAAGTCAATATTCTTCGAGAAGGATTTCTGGTGAAAAGGGTAAGATAGATTTCATTGAGTTGCTCTCTGGCACATAAGACATGATTAATAACTTTAACTTTAACTCCAACTTTGGGTCATCTCTTCACAGGGTCATGTTGTACACAACTGGAAGGCACGCTGGTTTGTGTTGACCCCAGACAAGTTATTGTATTACAAATATGAAGGAGGAAAAAGGGACTCATGCCAGCGAGGGAAAATCCTGCTGAAGGACTGTGTGATAACATGTCCTTTCCTGGAGTATGAAAATCGTCCGGTAGGTTACTGTAGACTGGGTTCTGCAAATAAAATGAGAGAGAGTCGCAAAAAATTCAAAAGATTACAAAATAGGTGAAATAAACATAGATTTTAAGGCAACATTTCATTTAAAGATTGAGAAAATATACTTTCTGACATAATACGTATGTGGATTGATCAAAATAAAGTTGCAAACTTTAATGTAATAATAAAATTGCCATAAGAACAATTAAAAACATAGGAGTTAATTAGTAAATTTAAGTCTACTTTAAGTGCAGATAGAGCAGAGCTATTTTCTACTCTAGTATGCACGAAGACTTTAATGTTCATGTATAATATTGTACTTTTTATATCATAGTTCCCAGTACTGTTTCTTTAATTTTCTAGTCAGTCCTTTGTTCATTTCTTTATAGCTAGAAGCCACTGTGAAGGTGTGTTTCTCCAGGTGAGGCTTATACCAGTCAGAGAGAGAATTTACTGCCCCAGGTTTCTTTTTTGTCTGGACCTGATCTCTATCCTTTGCCAAGAACAGTTTGTTTTTGTTTCTTTTTCTTTTCTTTTATGGCACTAATTAAAGCAAACATCTGTCTCCTTTTTTTTTCTAATAGTTGGCGATTAAGCTCCAGACAAAGCATGGGGTGGATCACTACTTGGAGGCTTGTTCCAGGGAGGAGAGAGATGAGTGGGCAGCTGATATCTCTGCTGCAGTCAACAATCTGCAAACTACTAATGGCAAGTCCAAGACAGACCAGCCAGGCCCCGCTGAATCCCAGTTGAACAACATCAACTTGAGGTAAAAACGAGTTTTCACTGTCTCCTGATTGACTTTATTTAGTATATTTTGTTCCAAATGTCTCAATCTCGTTTTGTCTTCTTTCTAAAAGCAGGGTGTTGGACTCATTGTATGACGTGCACAGCGGCATCAAGCTGAGCAACCATGTGGAGCAGGGCAGCACTTACAGTAACTGCTTCTCAGGTGAGAGTTTGAAACAAGGTGCACCTTTGACCTTCTGTAATGTTTTTCAGCCTCATACTAATTGCAAAGCTGTTTTGATCTTATACTATGGATGTGCTATCATGTGTGATCCACCCACAGGTTCAGCGGTGGTGGACTGGCTGGTGTTCATGCAGCTGGTTCTTACCCGTGTGGAGGCTGTGACGCTGGCCTCGGCCCTGTTGGAGGAGGGTTTCCTGCGAACTGTTGGTCAGAAGAGTGTGGAGGCACTTCGCACTGCCGGCCTCAGCGAGCAATTCATGGATGACTCCACTGCTCTGTACAGCTTTGTATGTAGCACTGGATAATGGCAAACTAGCAGGCTCTAAACACTGAGTGTGGCTTTTTAGTGTTAATCAATTAATCGCATTAATCTGAGAGAGTAAATGAAAGCTTGGAGTTTTTCTTGGTTTAGAACATATTTTTTGATTTATTACAGTCTGACAGCTTAAAGAAGAGAGGCAGTGTGAAAGCAGAGACATCACTGTCTGCAGTGGAGCTAAGTGGGAAGGTGATAAAAAGAGGATATCTGCTTAAACAGGTAAAAACACTGTATTGAAGATGTGTTAAGATGCTATAGATAATAATATTTATGAATTTTATACAAGAAAACTACTTCTAAGTTACGAATAGTAGTTTTAGTGGTTAATAAATAATTTGATATGACTTTATTGGTCACTTAATAGCCATTATTAACAACTTTGAGTCGTCAGGTTGTGAAAACACCGCTGGTTGACTGGACCTTTAAAATACTTCCTAAGAAAGAGGGCACAGAATACGCTGAACAAAATAAACATATCAGGTATTCATCGATAGCGACGATAGCAGCTCAAAAATTTGCGTTGCACCATCTACATGTACTTAAAGGTTGTCATTTGTTTGCACCGTGTTTGAACGAATTAGTCAAACTTTATTCATCTTTAAACACAGGGACACAGAAGAAAGAACTGGAAAGTCAGACTGTTTGTTTTGCGATCAGAGCCTGCTTTCCTTCACTATTACGATCCGACCAAGGTGAGTGCACAGTCAATGCTAATAAGAAAAATACCTGATAGAAAATCAAAATCAGCTAAACAATGAAAGATATATAAATTCTAATGTTTGATAAGAGAAACTGAACTGCCCAAACTGTTTTGTTTTCATGTGTTGGAAACTATGTAACTACTCATAATTATCAATAATTCTTCTACATGAGTGACTCAGTCTGATCCACTTCCTGTCTTATGTCATTTGGCAGGATGACATCAGCCCCGTTGGTGGATTCTCACTGCGAGGGTGCCTTGTGTCATCTTTAGAGGATAACGGCGTTCCTTCAGGTGAGTTACCCTCTAATATCTAGTTTAGTTTTGTCAAACAATTACAAAATAGGACCAACAACTAGCAGAAATACAGTTTAAATAAGACTATGTTTAAGTTTTTGTCATTTTTTTTGAGATGAAGACTAAAGAGGTGAGTGTGCTAACATGCTCCTACTAGCCACTATCTGTGTATCAATGCCAAGTTTCTGTGCAATCCAATTACAGACCCGTTCTCCTAGTAAAATTTATCTTATCTTTTATATTATTTAAGATCAAAAAGAAAGCTCAGTAAAATAAAAAAGCATTTTAAGCTTTTGTCTGTTTTATTTGCCCGTCTCTCCATCCAAAGCAGGTTTAATATTTCCATGCAGATACACTTCACCAACCCTATTTTTTTCCTCCCGTGCAGGTGTTAAAGGCAACGTTCAAGGCAACTTGTTTAAAATTATAACTCAGACAGACACACGTTACTTCATCCAGGCGCCAACTCACCAGGAGAAAATGGACTGGATAGATGCAATCAGATCACAGTGCTGATTCATGTTAAAAACATGTTTCAGCAGGTGAAGAAGATTTAATTTAAATATTCAGAGAATGTGTAGCAGTATCAGAGCTACTGGTTCCATAACATTTCTGTACATTAGTGCCTAAAATACAGTTTTGATTGTTTGGTATGATTGTTGTCTTTGTGAGTATATGAATGGAAGATTTGAAAGTTGTAGCAGTGTATCTTGTAAACAGCCTGTTTAAGTTAAACCTTTTTTTACGTGTTAATAAAATGCAAATAATTAAACATAATTATACGAACATTGTGTCTCTTGCTGAATTTTAAACAACATAGTAGTGAAAAGTACATTTACAGAATTTTTCAATGTACAGTTCCTGTGGGGGTTTTTCCCCAGTTCCATTATCTGCCCCGTAAATAAAAACAGAATGCAATATTTTCCATTGCAAATCTAATAAAGCCACATTTTATTCACAATAGATTAACCATATCAAATGTTGAAACTGAGGCATTCTGCAATTTCATGACAAATATTAGCTTATTTTGTATTAAATGGCAGCAATGTGTCTCAAAAAAGTTGGGACAGGAGCAACAAAAGGCTGAAAAAGTTAGTGGTACTAAAAAGAAGCAGCAACTAATCAGCAAAACTTGTGTAAAGAAGAAGCTGTATGTGAACATGATCCAGAAATGCCGTCGTCATTCCTTGCCAAAGCTCATTTAAAATGACTGAGGAAAAACTGGAAAACAACAACTGGTCTCCTCAGTTACCAGACATTTATGGAGTGTTGTTAAATGAAGAGGGGATGCTACACAGATGCCCTGTCCAAAGTATTTTAAGACTTGTTGCTGCAATCAAATTGAAAATAAGCCAGCATTTTTGTTGAGTTGGTACATTTCCTCAGTTTAAGCATTCAATTTGTTTTCTCCATTCTTTTGTGAATAAAATGGGTTTATGAGATTTGCTTATCTTTACATTCTGTTTTTTATTTACATTCTACACAGTGCCACTATTTTTTTAAACTGGGGTTGTATTTTGTACTTTTATATTTGACTGAATTCTTTCTTAAAAACATCTTAAATACAAGTTACAATAAAAATAAAAAAAAATACTATGAAAAGAGTGGTTTTGAACATTTTTGACATTTAATCAGTTACAAAAGTGATAGTCATGATCAACTTTGAGGTCGATAGAGGTCTTTGAGAGACATTTTTCTGTGATGAACATCTCAGATTATTTAATTTGAATAACAGCCAAGGCCTTAAGAGGAAAACAAACTGCTTGAACAGTTTCAAGTTTGCCTCGGCTTTACTTTTGTGGCTTAAGTAAATAAGGCCCAACCCCCACACTTTGTGAATCACTGGATTAAACTACCTGTGTAATAAATAATTACGCTTACTCCACCTGGAATAGCTTCAAAAGACTTGATGCAACACTGAAAAACAACCCATTCATCCATCATGTGATAACATATCAGTCAAAAACAAACACATTTTTGCCCGAACAAAAAGTTTGGACTTTGATGCCTTCAATAAATTCTTTAGAAATTATTAAGCAGCATTCAATGAAATAAACTAAACTACATATAAAAAGCACATTTATCCTATTGCATACTGTTGGAGGGTGTTATATACATACAAGAAACTAAAAGCCTGTGTCAGTGCATGGTGCTAACGGAGCCTGTTTAATCATTCTCTACCAGCACCATAAGACCTGTATGAATCACAGTTACTGCCAGTGTAGTGGAAGTTTATTGTATCAAAAGGGTGTATTTTATCAAAAAGGTGACTAATCGGTTCTTTTCATTGGTAACCCTGTCCTTTATTCTTACGATTTGTCCAGGTCCACAATTTAATAGTCACATACTGCTTGGAAACAATTATAGGGGACATCATTATAACTGGTTTTAGTTATAGCTTCATGCTTTGGCCCACATGAGCATGTAATTGGCGTTAAATTACATTCTATGTGGTGCCAAATTTTCTGAAAAAGTCATAAATCGAATCTGGCAATCCCTAAATAGTGAGCTGTTGTTCAATGGTGCTTTTTCTTAAGTATAGGGTATGACATCAAGGGGAATTTCAATACAAGTACAGACTAGAAAAGCCTCAAGAAGTACCTGTCACAGTCATGACTTTAATTCAGGCTTGCTGCATGAGACACTCCCAGGAATCATAGACAGACACTCCCACTCAGCAAGCTGACTCGAGCCTTTATTTGAATGACTCAAGCTGAGGTGGCAGTGTTTAAACACTTGCTTTCACAGCAATCATGACGCAGTTTCCACAGGAATACTATATATGATGCTGTATAGATGATGCTGTGTTTTGGAAAAAATCCAGACATCACAAAAATAACAACAAATTTGATTTATTGCAATGAATTAAAGTCGTTATGAAACATTCACATAAAAAGTGCTAGTTGTAAATGAAGCACACAAAGCATTGAGTGTTTTCAAAGCCAAAGTTGGTGATGGTGTAAAAACTGAAAGTTTGACAGGCTCAAATCCTTCCACCATTGTTTAATCAGGACACAAGCACACTGTCACTCTGGCATGCAGTAATGGAGGGTAAGGTTTTTTGTTTTACATTATTATTCCTGTTACAGTACTTCGTTGGCACAGAATGACAATCTTTGTTAGGTATTCAGTTTCAGAAACATTCACCTTGATGCGGGCGCTCGTAAACATAAGTGCTTTCAAAGGTTAAGCCCAGAGAAATCAAAGACAAAATGCCTGAAATCTCTTTTTCTTAGATCACAAAAACTTCATTTTTGAAGTAACACATCATGTTTGTACAAATGTTCGTTCAGGAAAAATAGTAGAGCTCAGATCGCATTGTTTATAACTTAATTCACTTCAGTTAAAATCACATTCCTCATTTGATTTGAGAGATCGATGACTGGTACATTCAGTCAAGATCTTCAAGTCTCCAGACAGGTAATCTTAGTGAAGGCACTTTGTCTTAACATGTGATTACGAGGCAGGTGTAACTTTGTCTGAAAATGGAAACACAACATTCCCCTCATGGGGAAATTTATGCACTCAGAAAGTAGTAGTCTATTCTAATCTTACGTGTTGTATAGTATACTGTCCCAGGGCATCCTCATGTTAGGTTTCTGTGTATGAGGCGCTGGTGTTAGGCCACCTTGGTAAGCTGTAGATCGCCCAAAACTCGTAAGGCTGTGAGGGAGGCGAGCTGGGAGAGGCGGTGGGTGAAGCCGCACAGAGGCTGTCCATCCACCAAAATACGAAACTGCTGGTGTTCACAAACGATCTCCATCTAAGAAAATATAGATTCAGTCAAAGTTCGTTTTTAGATGTAGGTTTATGTGGAAAAACAAACTGCTAGAACCTGAAGCACAAACTAATGCTGCATCGGAGAAGCTAATAAGAGAAATCCCATTCACAGAAAATGACATCTGCTAATAAGATGACTGATATATTTAAATCTATTTATTATAACTAAACACACTAGAGCTATTGGCCTTTAGCTACACAGCAGAGAATTATTTTTGTTAGTAGGACCTATTTTGTTTTGTACATCATGTATGCACAAGCATGCAGCCACATGATGGTTACTTTTTTTTTGTACTAACTGACAGCTGGTAGCAGTAATGTGCCAAGAAACAGTGAGCAAAAGCAGGACTGAGGAAGACCCTTGGATGTATAAACTGCTGATGGATTAGAAAGCTGGATCAGTTGTAGACATTTTTTTCCAGTTTCCATTTATTATATTACAGGGGGGGGGAAATCCCATTAGACACTGTAAAACTATGTGGAAAAACTTCAACTGCAAACAAGTTTGGTTTTTAAGCTTTCTGCTATTAATTTACAAATATATAACACCTCTCTACGACCAGATCAGAGGCCATCCAGTATCCAGTTATTCTTAAAATATCCATCCTATTCAGCCTATATCCAGTATTCCAATGGAAAAATGCCCTGTGGCCCATGGAGTATTTTTTATAGGTCGCCAACATGAGCAAACCTGGAAGCTAGAAAACTTGTTTTATTATTATTATTCAAGTGAACAGTTGCCATTTTTGGCTTCAGCGTCCAGTTCCCATTCATTTTTACAACCATGCAACATGACTTAAAGTCTTGAACAAACATCTTTTGTAAATGTTTTATGATGCAGAAAATTCAGAGCAGAAGCATAACTGGCATTTCTTTCTATCAATTATATCCTCTCTTGCACTCTCTCATGCTGGGGAAACAGTGGCAAACAGTAACTTGTTACTGAGGCAGCAAAACAAACAGAAGTTGCTTATAATGCAGCTTTAAATGCTGACTATGCAAAATGAAGTTAAAAGTAACTGCCAGATCATACACACTACTACCAGCCAAGATTCAATGTTGTTATGGC
>VUQG01021006.1:0-11417 GCA_015106755.1 Etia nguti | reverse complement strand
GCAAAAACCGACCCCCCCCCCCCCCAAAAGATAAAACGGTGTAAACATGTGAACCATGTTTCACTCTCACCTTTGGGTGAAATACATGGATGCCGTTTTACAGACTGAACTTGGACAGCATGAGTTCACTTTAACATTGTAGAAGTTGAAGCTTATTGAACTCTTGAAGTCTTAATCCATAGATTATAAAAGTACCTAGTAAGTAAAGTTTATTTATATATCGGTTTTTAAGACAAGAAGCTGTCATGGAGTGCTTTACAAGGATATCAAAAACATGGTCAAATAAACACACCTGAATCAAGTGAAACAATACAAAACAAAGAAACATTACTCTGCCTGTCTGAATGGATGTATTTTTAGCATTTTTTAAAGGGTGCCACGAGGTAGCGGGCAGGTAGTGGGGACAGAGTAAGATAGGCTGTTCCACAGTTTTGGTGCTAAGGTTTGGAATGGACAATCTCCCTTAGTTTTCAAATGGTTACATGGGATCACCGGAAGGCCTCATCTGTGGATCTCCAGTTTGGAGAATATGGATGGAGTAGATTGATGTGACTGGGGGTCTCACTGATTAATAGATGCTCTAGACAGGCAAGAAAATAGAGCATTACAATAATCTAGGTGGGAGGAGGTGAGATCATGAACAAGATTTTCCAGTTCACTTTTTTAGCCAACAGTCCTGAGTTTAGCAATTTTTTAAAAAATGAACCCAAGATTCTGTGGAATAGCTTTACATTGGATGAGAATGAACCCAGACATTCTCTAATTTGGGGAAAATGCTCTCCAAAGCAATAAAAGAGACACTGTATTGCCTGTGTTAAACCGCTAAAAATTATTTGCCATCAAACTATTCATAGCATTAGGACAGTCAGTTAAAATGGATAGCTTATCCAAGCTTTAAAGGAGAGGTACAGTTGAATGTCATCTTCATACAGACAATAAAAAATGGGGTTAAAACAACTAATAATAATTCAAAGTAACAAGAGACTTAAACAAGCTCCTTGTGGAACGCCATATGAAAATGGAGACCAAAACTTTCCCGCTGTGACCCAAAGTGATGTGAACCACTCCAAGACAGGGCTGGAAATCCCCACCATGTGGTTTAACTGGTGAATTAGTATCAGTTGTTTCAAAGGCAATTGAGCTAAGGTCCAGCAAAGCAAGGACTGAGCACTCCCTTCATCTGCAGCCATCAAAAGGTCTAAAATCAGATTGAAAGTTGTCAAGAATATTGTGCTTGTCCAGCACCTTCATTAATTATGTCCCAATGATCTTTTCTTCGACCTTTACCTTGAAGGATTCTCCAGGTGCAAAGGGAAAGAAGGAGAGAGTATTTTCAGAAGAGCCCCATTTTCCATCCAAACGGGCATTTCTTTGGACAGCCTTATCTCTAAAGTTGACTTTTAACTGCAGACCCACATCACCCTCGGTTTCCTCTTCTTGTGGCTTAGTGGAAAGAGTCACCTCAATGCTGCAGAAAGCCAAATCAGACATAAACAAAGACAATGTTTAAAGATAGGAGTGACAGATTTTCTGTCATCTTTTCTTCTAAAGGAAGTAGTTCAGTCATCAACAGAACAGTGACACCTTCTGGTCTCTGTCACAATTAGTTGTATTAGTCAACAAGGTAAGAAGGAGTTAACTGAATAACAAATTACATCTGGAGTGGGCAATTCATTTTCCCAAGGGGCCACATAAGAAACTGGGATTGTTGTGGAGGCCTGCACCACTAGCTCATAAAGAGAAAAAATAGTATTAGCTAGTCACAATTTCATGTGATCCATTGGGAAAATTAATTGCCCACTCCTGAATTACATAGTGTATTAATTAGTGTTAGAACATTTTAGAACATAGTGACTATCTAGACAACAGGCAAAAAGCATGCTAGTTAGTTCCTGCAGGAGACTGTATATTTTCTAAGTTATAGATTTGTGTCAAATCAGTTTTTCAGGTGGAAAAAAAACTTTGCGTCAGTGACAATTTAAATTTTGCCTTCAGCATTTTAATGTATTTCCATACCCTCTGAAAACCAGCACAAAAAAGTAAATGTGTTCGGCATCATTTTTTAAAAAATTTTTTGTTTGATGATGATGATGATGATGATGATGATGGATTTATTTTCAGGAAGCAGTGTATTAGCACTTTGTTTGGATAAATCCACAAGTGAAGCTAAGAAAATCTATAGCCTTAAATGGACAACAAAGCTGTAGCTTAACAGCATTTGGCCTCAAACTCTTTAAAGATACTTCGACCAAAGATAACTTTTTTGAAAAATCTTATTTAAAAAAAAGAAAAGAAAGAAGAAGTCTGTCACAGTTTATTTTGTGCTTAATCTTACTGTGAAGTCTACCATATTTATTTATTTTGATGCTTATAACACTCAGACTATTAAATTACTAAGGAATAATAGCCAGCCGATGTTATCAACCAAAAGAAATTCCAGTGACTCTTTAGATTTCATGGGATTTGCTCCTCTCCCACGCACATTTCACAGACTAACCCTAATTAGGAAATGCATTGGCACTGCCAAGACATTTTCCCAAAACAGGAACTAGCTGACTGGCATAAGCACTTGCAAACATCAGCTGCTTTAAATGAGCATCTTTCTCACTAAAATTTCATCGGCAGTCCTGAAATGTGCGCAACAGTAGCTTAATAATAACGTAATCACCCCCCCCCCCTACATTTAGACGCTTAAAATGAAAACAGGTGTGCACTAACCTCTTGGCTTTTTTGTCAACAATTCCCATCACAACCAGTTTCATTGAAGGCCGCAGCCCACCTTTTATCTCTCCGATATACTCCCCCTGTGAAACAATAGAGATGAGCCAGATGAGGCCTATACCGATACAAAAGACAGCTCTTTTTTCTAGTTTTTTTTTTAATTTTTTTTTTTTAGTTTATTATTCTGAGGATACAAGTGTATAAAAGCTGTCTCCTAATCCCTGCTCCGTGCTGATGTCTTAATCTGCGGTCAGTTGCAGTCTGTTGCACCGGCCGGAACAATGGCTTTATTGATCCCGGATTCAAACAGTCAGTGACTCAGCTGCAAAAAACTATATTTGTATATCTTTCTACCGCGTGCTCTAATTAAAATAATACTGTTGCATGCAGATATGTCACAATGCGCAAACTGCTTAAAAGAACGGAAGAAAACGAAAAGCAAAAAGGAAGCTACGTACATTTTCTTTATTGTCCTTTTCTTCCATTCCACTCAGGGCGTGATGCAGTGTGGAGGTTTGGAGCGGCGATACACACTGAGGACGGATTGACTCTGCCTCCAGCTGGCAAACCCCGCCTGCACTACGTTGTCATAGAGACTGGCTCCCAGTGATGATAGTGAGAGAGGCAGACAGAGAGTGAGGGATGGGGCGGCCGAATGCACACTCGTGCATTCACTCTTATTAATATTGAAGGAATCTGGTTAAAGGTCAGTCAGCTTTTCTTTTATCTGTTGACTGTTGTCTCACAAATTGTTTCCCTCTTTGATGTCTGAGGTCCCTATCAGCATTTTTAATGACAAAGTATTCAGCTTGATCAACCTCAGGCCGATGCGTTCACTGGCCATGGTTTACCATAGAACTTAGAATCTCAGAATCTGCTTTATTGACCAAGTATGTGTACACAAACAAGTAGTTGGGCTCCGGTTATTTCTTTCCTCTCAGTGTCTTTAACAGACTAAACAACAGACAAAAGTGACAATCGCAGCATATATAACCTGTTACTATATATACAGTATATACATTAGGACAGCACTTTTTGATTCAGCAGCAGGTATGATGGATTTTTAAGTACAGACACTATGTGAGTTTCCATCAGAGTGACGGTCTGTGGGAAGAACCTGTACAGATGTTTTGATGTGCAGTGGTCTGTACCAGAGAGAAGATAGTGAAACAGGTTGTGTCCAGGGTGTGATGACAGAAAGTACATCTCTGCTGTGTTTTTTTTTTTATAATTAAATCTATATTGGATACAATAATCAAGCACTTCATTTAGAAATAATAATCATACCATCCTGATTGTGAAATTTAAATGTTAAAAGGCTAATGATTAGAAATGGAGAAAAAAAAATCATGGATTTTGGGTGGGAGGACATGAAGGGGGTTGGTATGACAAAGGAGGATGCTATGGATAAGGGTGAGATGAAGGCAGATGATCTGCTGTGGTGATTAACTGAAAGAAGAAATCATCACAAAGTTTTTCCAGTCATTGAGGTTTTTGCTTGACTGCAGTGTTTTATAGCCCAAATCACAGCATCATATTATATGTTAAAACCTTTTTGATAGTTCACACAAGTGCTAAGATTTGAAATGGATTTTTTCTTTTAAAAAGAAAAGCGTAAATACTGAGAACATGATTGGTTTAGAAATATTACTCCAAGTCAAATACCTCTCCTATGACCCCTCCAGCTGCCTGTTTTTTTGTTTGTTTGTTTTTTAAGTCGCCTGTATTTCCGACTGCACTTTAAGGCATCAATAAAAAAAAATTAAAAAAAACAACAATCCGTAACGCCCTCTTCGAGCCAACCTTTGCCCAACCGGAGTAGGAGAATCAGCTGATTTGATCACATGACTCTCGTTATGCAGCTTCTATGCAGCTAGCATAACAGGCCGAGAGAAAGTCGTAGGTAGGAGTAACTTGCACCCAGTTTAAACAAAAACGGCTCAGAGAAATGAGTAAGTAACTTTTCAGAATTTATTTCTTAATGCTTAATGTGAGTGCAAAGATACGCTCCTGCCAACTGTTACGGAAGTTATCCAACATTTTTAAGCTACATCCAATCACATTCATTTCTAACGAAAGCTAATGCTAACTAGTGGGATAACTGTCAAAGAAGAAAACACTTTTGTAAAGCGAAGTTATGGTTCTCACTTTGGACGAGAAGTGGTTTGATCCCACATTTCCCTTTCTACAGCGAATAAGAGGTACAGCTTATTCAAATACAGTTTGCAGCTTTTCATACATGTGGTATAAATTCTGCTTTTGGGTTGAGTCAGCGAAGAACATACAAATTCACTTTCGGTAATAATGTGATTAGTAGACTACTATTGAAAATAAATGTGTAAGCGCCCCATAAATGTTTAAGACTTATTTCGAGACCCACAACAAACTTTCTTTTTTTATCTCTTGCTTGTGTCCTGCCATCCATGATCTGCTATGCAAAAGAGTCGGTACAGTTTTCACTTCTCCTTTCATACCGTTTAAAATACTCAGTGTATAAGTTCCGGCCTTAGGGAAGGTCTTCCAAGATCTGTTTTTTCTGTTCAGGTGTGCTTTTTCTGCATTAAAGTGTGTTATCAGTGTGTTTGGGATCATCGTAATGCTGAAAAATGAAGCTGCTGCTTATCAGATGGTATGGTGGTTCAAAATCTAATGATACTTTTCTGCATTAATAATGGCTTTGCATTAACTGAATTAACAACTGGCTTTCTAGCTGTAGCTGCAGCGTGTTTTACACATGGCTGTAGCCACTCACTTTTGTAACTCTCCCCAGGCATTCTCTGTGCGTATTACACATTTTAAAACAGAAATATCAAATTTGGATTCATCACTCCATCAGACCTGATGCCACTCACTTTCAATCCAGTCCATGTGTAATTTGGCATACCTCAGCCTTTTCTCTCTGTTTCACTTCCTTAAGAATGGCTTCTTGACGGCCACTTTTGTGAAGTGGCTTTATAACCAAACAAACACTGAAACATTCTTGTAAAAATAGTCAGGTACAAGGACTGGACTGAAAATGAGTGAAAAGGCAGCCAAAGAAAAAAACACTAGAAGACCTTCAAAAAGCATGGAGAACAATCCTCAAGACCACGTTAAAAAATGACAAGAAATTCTGGCTCCTTGGGAGCAAAATATGAAGAAATACAGAAGAGTGTTGTCCCAATGTTTTTTTACAGTCCTCTATGATAAACAGTTTATTATCTGATTATACCCAAAAGCTGTTTTAAAAGAGAACAGTCGATGTGGGTTTTTGGACTAATATAACAAATAGTCTGTTACTATTAATATTTATTAAAGACCTAAATAAATATCATCATCTGTTTCAGGTAAAGAAAGCTCAAGGGTGCTCCTTGGCTACCTGGTAGTGAGGTTGTGTCTTCAGGTGTGACTACTGAGCAGAAAGCGTCACTGGGAAAGTGACCATGCATCCCTTTGGCTGTGAAGCCGAGACCTCGCTTCAGGACCTGTTTGAGTACTTCAAGAGGTGCTTGCAGTATGGAGAGTGGGAGCTGGCGAGGGCCTGTGTGCCACAGCTGGTTAACTCTGAGGGAGGACTTTCCGAAAATTTATGGGACATAATCAAGGCTATTGTTAGCCATCCTTACAACTTAAAGTGAGTCAGAAGTAAATTATAATAAGAAATAAAGGCTTCGAAGACCTTTTGTATTTGAGCTTCTTTAAATGAACGAGTGCCAATAATGTTTTTTGTAGATGGGAGTCAGTAGGGAGTCCACATAGACTGGCTTGGTTTTGGCTGCAGGTCTTGGAGAAATGGACAGAAGAACAGGTAACTGTCATAGAAGGCCAATATATAATAAGAGTGAATTTTATTTTTACATTTCTGTCGTATTATTATTTTATTATTGACATATTTTTTTCAAACTAATATAGAAGACTCAAAAATACCAATTTGCTCTTGCAAAAAAGAGATAATATTTTGTTGTGCAAGTCATGTACAAAGGCACTTAAAACATCACAGGTCAACAGTATGAGAGCAGAAAAACACTTGACACCTTTTTCTTTAACTTTAGGTTTCTCCTAATGTCAGAAGAGAGCTGGAGTTTTTGTTACTTCTGGAGGAACTGGGATCAGAGGGCATACCTGAGACTGTTCTCAAGGTTAATTTACTTTTTATTGCCAACTAGAGTCGAGCTTACATTTTACAATAAAAACTTTTTGTTATTCTGTAATTATATGACCACAATCTTTCTGTAGGAGTTGCAACATGCTTTCTTGGATAAACAGTCTGAGCAAAAGGTGGTGGAGAGTTCAAGAACAACTGCTGCTACTGTTGAGTCTTGTTTGTTAACCCTGTTGGAGAAAAAAAAGCCAAGACTTGCTCAATCTCTAGCACATTTCTTACAGGTAGAGTCAAATATATCGTTACCATGTATGACTAAAAGAACTTGAAAAATGTATCAGTGTATTTATCATATCTTAAAAAAATAATTTCGATTTTCCTGATTTCATCCATCGACCAGGCATGCACAGAGGACCATACTCTGCAGAATGCATTCATCCAGCACTTGATAAGGAAACTGAGAAGGCCAGAGAATCTGGAGGAGTGGGTGGAGGAGATGTACGCTGTGTTGGCTGTGATGCCATGGAGCACAAGAAGCGATGGGCAGTTGGAGGCACTTTGTGAAGCACTGTGGGCAGCCAGAGTGGGGCCCCTGAAAGAGGAGAGGATCCTTAGCTCCTTGCTTCGCCCTCAATGTGACGCACTTGTCTCGACATACTGCTCTACTGCTCTAAGGCTGCAGAGAGATCATCTGCTGAGGAGCTCACCTCACACACAAGGTAGTCCATTTAAGGAAATTTACATCATTCTGCCAACCATTCCATGTCCTATAAACCTTATTCTAGCTTAAAAGGTTGATTCTGTTCATCTGGACGTAGCATTTTAAGTGGAAGAAACAATGGGCTGTGAGGTCAGTTCCTTAATCATTAATATGGTTTCCCCGATGTATAAATCCTGGCAATCTTCCTGGCACTTGACAGCATACACTGTATTACTCTGTTTGTGTCGGGGGACCCGATCCTTAGGGCGGACCAATTTTTGGCACAGCATGTTTTGGGGTTTAAAAGCCACGGAGACGCAGTGTTTAGAAAAAATGTGTCTCAACTGTTCCGATACTCCTGACACATACGGGATCACTAAGGGTTGATATTGAGCATGCATCAAGACTTATTATAGCTTGAGCCTTAGGATCAGTATGATGGGCAATGCAATCCAAAAAACCCCCTACTGGTTTCAGCTAGAATATGTGATTAGACTTTAATCAGTTTCCTTGTTGGTTAGTTTGATAAATAGATTTGAAGCACAAGCACATGTTCCTATAAGTCAGTTCCCCCTATGAGCTGTTTTTGTGGATACTTTGACATTTTGTTTAATAGTTTTGATGCTGATGATATATTTATAGTTTTAAAACCAGACATCCTTTCCTTTATTGTGCTCAAAGAGAAATGCTAGCATCAACTCTTTCCTCTTTCAGTCACACTTCTGCATCTGTGGGTGTAAAGCTGTGGCAGATTTAACTGGCTGTGAAGAAGATTTCCTCTTTTCTTTTGTTTTGTTTTTGTTGCTTTCTGTTTTGACTATTGGGATTTAGATTTTATTTTTACTTAAAATATGGTTGGTGGGTTTTTTTGTTTTGTTTTTTTAATAGTTTTTGTGTTTTGCGTTGGCTGTATTTCAGTCCAGTAAATTTTACTAATGAAACTTTTTTTACTAAAGTCTATAAAAGTCAGGATTGTGTGAATTTCTTTTATTTGTATTTTTTCATTTGTGTTCCTTATGAATTCATTTGCTATTTTTATATTCCCCTGTTAGTTGAGCTGCCTGAAGCAGAGCAACTTACCCTCAGTTTATGTTACCACAAAGACCGTCCATTCATTTGGAAGACCATCTACTTTGAGTGCCTTAGTAGTGGAAAGCACTTCCTGGAGCAAGTCTTGGTACGTAAATAACTGGAAACTGGTAGTACTAGTTTAGTAACCAGATATAAATTCCTCTAAGATGTAATAAAAAGTGCACAGAGTGCTGCCTCGGTGGTATTATTTTTATAATGCGTACTGTATCTTGATGGTCTAGTAAACCAACAGCATGGGATAAAATGCAGTAATGTAATAAAGCTGGGTTCTTCCTGTAGGTTACTGCACTTGACCTGATTAAACACGAGGAATTCAGTCAGCTGAAAAACTTGCTGCAGCTGGAGTTCCAGCCCTTGTCCCGTCTGCTGCTCCTGCTGGGATGGACTCAGTGTCGCAGTCTGAGCTCGGCTCAAAAGCTGCTCAGCATCCTTCACAAAGAGCAGGTCACAGCCAGAATCATTTAGCTCTCCAAACATCTACATGCACCTCAACTTCTAAAGACATTTTCCATGTTTTTGATATTTGGCGGTAGTGCTTTACTGATACTCTGTTTTCACCTTTTCAGGCAGCAGCCAATGACTCAGTTCTACAAGAGTTTTCTAATATTTTGTCAACTCAGCTTGGAATACTTGAATGGTGTAAAAATAACAATCCGTAAGCACTGGCTTTCTCTAAATTTAAGTCTTGCTGTCATTTAATTCCTAACCAATTTCTCTTTAGCTTTTAATATATTTGTTGTTTGTGTGTCCAGAGGGATTTCCATGGAGGCATTGTTGGCACAGCTTCACACTCTGGACAACCACTCAGCCCTCTATATACTTCATTCTCTGACTCCTTTGGCTCAGTTTGAAGAACGCAGGATATTAGATCTATTACAGCAACTGCCAAATTTACCAGAAGCAGGTTTGCGTTATGCATTTTTTTTGTGTGTGTAAAAAAGCAATGAATTTGATGCTGCATAGTATTTACATTTAAAGTTGTCTGTGGTTCTTTTATTTGTGTGTATGTGTGTTTCTTGCAGAGGGTGCTGGGGCAGTTGGTACTCTCAGCCCTATTGTACAAAGAAACATAGTTTTGTTCCAGGGGTTCTGTGCCATGAAGTATGCCATCTATGCACTCTGTGTGAATGCACATAAATACTCAAACTGCACCAAGTGTGATCCCATGCAGCAGTACCAGCCCTCTGATGCAGAAAAGGACCAAAATAAAACCTCAGCTTCCTCAGAAGGTACCAAGGTTGTCTTTCTTTTATACAGTGAAGCTTTACTTTGATAATACATGATAGAAAAGTCTTCTCTCTTTTTTTTCTCATTACAGTCTTTTTGCAAAAACATACCCATTTTTTTCTGCTTCAGTAACATTACAGTTATTTTTTTTTCATGGCACATTGGCACAAATCAAGTTTTAATGGTAAATTTCTTCTAGAAGTACAGAAATATAGACAGGAAGCACGGGGAAAGACCAGGAAATTACAGTAAAGCTGGGAGTCAGAACAAGGACTTCCACTCCTACGTATTAAAGCCATCAAGGTTGTTTACCGTTTACTGATGTTTTCACTTTTTTTGGTTGTGTTGTTTTTCAGATTGCCATTTGGTGTTCCAGCACTACCTGTCTGAGTGCCAGCTCTATCTGGAGGCAGTGCCGGCCATGTTCCGCTTGGAACTCCTGGAAAATATCTTCTCTCTTCTCTTTCTGTCCACCAGTGACTTTGCTCAGCAGACTCAAAAAGATGCAAACTCAAATCAGAATGTAGGGAATGACACTTGCTTTCCAAATACAAGAAACAAAAATACAGATTCAGAAAACAAAGGACAGATGGATTACACTGAGGAGAGAAAAAAGGGGAAACAGAAGCTGTGTTCAAGTCCAACAGCAGCCCACTCTAGTCACCTGGACCTCGGACACTTTATCCAGGGCTGCAAGGGGTTTCTGGTTGATGTGACTGGCATGGAGGGATTTCTAAAGCTGTTGAAGGAGGGACTGGAAGGAATGTGTGTGGTGGGTCAGCAGGATGGACAGGAGGAAGGAAGAGCATTGCCTCGAGAGGCAGAGGCAGCAGCAACTTTGGGCTGCTCGGTGACTGCTGAGTTGTTTGGGTCACGCTTGCAGAGGTTGACCAAACGCACTGCGGAGGCTCAGTGGAGGCTGCAGATTATTACCAGCAACCAGGGCACTGGAAATGGTGAGCTAGCAATTTATTTTCTTTATTCTTCTGTATGTTTAAGTAACATATTTGACTGGGGGACTCTTAAAAGTGTGCCCAGTACATCAGAATCAGAATCAGAATCGCGTTTATTGGCCATGTATATGCACAGACACATACAAGGAATTTGGTTCCGGTAGATGGTGACTCTCAAGCACAGCAATGTATATCTCAACAATGTAAGCAGCACAATTCACCCACACACACACACGCGTGTGGATATATACAGCTACACATGCATACACATACATACACAAACCTACACAAGCTGTGTAAACCAACCATAAATAACCAATCCAAATATTATATACATAAAATACAGGATGACAGAAATGAAATGAAGTGAAATGAATACCACAGAATGTACATAAGGTGCAGTTGCAGTCTGGCAGTGGGAGCAGTGTGACAGTTCAACTGTTTAAGAGGGAGATGGCGAGGGGAAAGAAACTGTTCCTGTGTCGGGTGGTCCTGGTCTGCAGGCTTCTAAACCGTCTGCCAGAGGGCAGCAGGTCAAAAAGTCTGTGTCCAGGGTGTGAGGGGTCTGTGATGATTTTCCCTGCCCGTTTCCTGGTTCTTGAGAGGTGCAGGTCCTGGATGGAGGGCAGGGGGGCGCCGATGA